>VXBR01009868.1:57954-80199 GCA_013400215.1 Cisticola juncidis | reverse complement strand
GGGCCGGGCGCTTCGGGCATGGGCGGGCGGCGAGGTCGGGCCGGGCGCCTCCCGCCTCCGGCCGCTACAAAGGGCCCGAGGAGCGGGCCCGGCGTGGCTCCGCCGCCCGCTCTTCTGGGTGGAAATAGCGCTCGGAGAAGTGTTCAGGAAAAAAAGAAAACACGCTAAGAATACCCCTGTGAAGCTCCCGAGAGTTTATTTTTTGTCGTTGCCTGTTTATGTGTTGATTCCACCTCCCAAGTTCCCGGGGTTAGCGCGTAAAAGCGCAGCAAACCCGAGCGCGATCGTCTCCCACCGACGCTCCGGGAGAGAGCGCGAAACTGCCCCTGGAACCTCTCTTAAATCATAAAATTAAAGGTTATACCCCGTGTGAAGTAAGTCCCTTTTGTTAGGCCTTTAACGCGTATTGGCATTTCCCCGCTTTTGTCTTTTTTTCCCTGCTTTTGTTCGAAAAACCCACACGAGGTGTTTAAACAATACAGTGAAGCGATCGCCGCCGTGCTCTGCATGGTCGGTCCGGGGCTTTGGGATGGCATAAAGAGCAGTGCCGGTGTGAGTCAGGAGTGAATCTTTCTTCCAGCAAGTTGGCTGAGTGTTCAGCATTCTCTGTGCATGTATCTTAAAATACTTTCTCTAAACATTTGGAACCCACGGGGAAATCCCGTGCGTTATTGTTACTGTGCATCACTCGGCCGCTTTGAAGCTTTGAAATCAAGGGGGGCACTTCTATTGTCCTCCTCAGCTAACGCTTTGTTTTCGGTAAAAAAAGAGCGAAACACAGAATTGAACGTGTTCGTTGTTGGGTTGAAATGGATTGTTAAATTCTAAATGGCCTTGAGCACACGAATGGTGTGAGCTGGACAAAGAATCGGGACGTGCGTCCAGTGAGGCAGGGCACGGGATGGGGATTTCAAAGAATCCAGCCTTTGTGTAGGCAGCGGAGCAGCCCCAGCTCCGCGGCTCGGGTGCTTTCAGGAACTCTCTTCTCCTCGGGTGTTGTTTTTAAGTGCAGTTTGCTGACTGCTGGGCCGGCTTTGGAGGGTCAGAACAATGGGCAGCGGTGTGACAGGACTTTTGTTCCAGCTGGAGCGTGGTTGGATGTGTGGGACTGTTCTGTCTGTAGGTATTTCATTCATGAGCGCAGCACGCTCTGTTTGAATCCTGGTTTGTGGAATTCAGAGAGGAGCAGAGACAGAAGCTTGGCCATTCAACAAAATACCTAATTTTTTTTTTCTTGGCAAGGACTCTCTGCCATCATGCCAGTTGCTATGGCTCTTTCTGTAAAACACAAATCTTATGATATAAATAGATTTCTCTACATCTTAACCTTCAAGTTAGACAACTTGCTTTAGAAGGTTCCTGTGCAGTCTCACAGTGTTTCTGTTGATTATTGTCAGAAGCATTTATACGACTTTTTGTGCGTGCACCTCACAAGTATTCACATAAAGCAATTTTTAAAGGAATCATACTTTGAAGGTGAATCTCATGGTTACTCCCCCCCACCTGCAGTCAAATACAGCGGGAAATTAGGTGGCGAGATTCTGTGTTTTGTGGTTTCAGTGTTTTGAGAAGACTTGGCTTGTTAAATTGAACTTTCCACACTAGCAATTCCTGCATCTTCAGAAGAGCCACATCGGCAATTTCCAAGTGTGCAGTTCCATTTGCATAATAGGAGCAATTTGTTGCCATCCACAGCTCTTCTGTGGAAATGCAGCCACTGAAAATTAAAATACCTTGCGTCCAGCATTTGCTAGTTCAGAGTTTTGTGAGACTTGTGTGCTCGGAGCAGTGCGTGCCAGGGATGGGCAGGGAGACAGACTGTGGTTTTATCCAAGGTATTATCCACCTGTGCAAGTGTGCAGCACCTTGGTGTTCCTCAATCCCTGTGCTGCCAAGTCTGGGAATGTGCCTGCTGGAAGGCAGCTTCCATCAGGGCAGAGTTTATTCCTCAAAAAATCAGTGTTCCTGGACAGGCAGCACTTGGATGCAGGTCCCCTGTCTTCTCTGTTCGCGTGGCACTGCTGGTTATTGCTGGAACTTAGTAGTAAACAGTGAAGTTGTTACATTTTTATCTTGAGATTACTGTAACCTTATCTCCTTTGTTTAAACCACCCTCGTGAATGAGCATCTGTTTTGGAAAACACACAGCATGTGGCTTGCAGAATACATGGTTGCCTTGTGTTTGTGTGGCAGAAGTGTTAAATTTCTACAGTAAGAGAACAGAACAGTTCTACCTTTCTTTAACAGTACTTAAAATTCTTCTCTCAGTCTATTTTAAAAAGTCCTGAGATTATTTTGTCTCAGTGAATGCTACAGGTTTGGTTTTTTGTCTTTCAAGGTTGATGGGTACATGTAGATTCCAAATTGGCTCTCAAGAAGAGAGGGGCAAAAACTATTGTGCCCTCAACCAGCATTAGAGAAATGCTGAAGAAACCCTTGTTTTTTGTCTAAGTCTGATTTATTAAATGAAGGAAAGTACAGAGAGACAGGGAATGTGCAGGAGGAAGGCATAAGCAGTTGGATGTCTTGTGAGGCAGTGAAATAATTTGCATGGGTACATAGCAGTGCTGGACTTCAGGACAGCTGTGCAAACGTGTCAGGATGGAGGTGTGGAATACCTGGTGGGGATAGGTAACCCTGGCTTTAGAGAATGCCCCAGGAATGGGGAAATCCCACTGTGTTGCCTTGCCTTTGAATTGCAGTATTTCTCAGGAGTCCTTTGACTTTTTTCTGACCCATCAAAGCCCTGATCTAGTGATAACACCTTAGGAAGAAGAGGTGAACCTGGACCACTGGTGAAAGTACCTGGAGAAAATTGAGGGGAGGAGTCCCCAGGGGCTTTGGTACCTGGTGCCACTGGCTGGGATAGTGAGCTGTGGCTATTTGGGATTTCTAGGCAATGCTGCTGCAGCTTTTCTGTTCACTGTCTCCATTCAGACTTGCTAAAATGCTTTCATGTGGTATGTAAGGCTCTGAGATGGAGCTTCTGCAGGTTTTGCTGCTCATGCCTCCTTCTTGAAATAGGCTTTTGCTCTGAAAAGGAGTCATGACACAGAGCTCCTTAACATGATGTCTTTGGAAAAAGGCTGTTTGCTGCTCCCAGATCACCTCCCTGCTTTAGCCTGTGTTGGATTTTCTCCTTAGACTATAGTTCAGGTAGTTGTGGTTGAGTAAAAACACCCAGTGTATGTGCAGGAATGCACTGAAGTTCTGTAGTGGCTCAAACATGCTGTTACCATGCTTGCTTTTTTCTGGCTTGTGATTATTTCTTTCTGAGCCAGGCTGTGCTCTCTGACTTCAGTGGCAGCTGAAAAGTAGAGTTTTGGCATGTGTAAGCCACTGTTCTCTCTGCTGTGAGCCAGGTGCTTGTGGCCACGTGAAACCAAGCAGGACTTGCTTTAAGCCAAGTGTACTTTACAGACTCCCAAATGTGCTGTACTTAGATAAACCCAGAGAGAAGGTGTCTGTGACCACATGTCCTTGTCCAGTCTCTCTACATGGGATTTTATTGTATTTGCAGCCTGGTCAATAAACACCACGTGTGTTTGGGGCTCCTTCACGTTAGTCACTAGACAAACATCTACTCAGCAGTGGGCGTGCTTGGAAAAGCAAGCCCACACTTCAAAAAATCATTTTCTGTGCATCTGACAGCACTTTTTGTGTATAATAATGGCATATTCTTTCCCATCCCCTTTCTCTTTTGCTTGATCCCACAGGGAGGTCATAATTCTGTGATTTTCACCAAACTCTGTTGCAATGCAAGTGAGTGTGATGTGATAAATTCAGCATTATGACGTCACTTCGTGATCACCAGCAGAAGATGGGGTATGTGGGAGCAAATCCGTGTGTAAACTCAGATCACTGTGATGAATGGGAGTCCTGGGGAAAGGCCAGACAAGTGGGAAATCCTTTCCTTGTGTGATTTATTGGCAGTAAAGGCTTTCTGTGTCTCTGCCATCAAACGTTTCTGGCACTGGCTGCTGCTGCAGAAGCTGCCTTGACACTTTCTGTATAAGTGTAATATACACTGTTGTGTTTGCTCACCCGTAGATTACTTTTATATGTGGAATCTGATGTTCATCTGTGGAGCTTTAGTGTTATTAAACAAAGTATAAATATATTGGAGAGTCTTGGGTTATTTAGAATGGGGAATTGAGTATATAATGATGTAAGTTCTGAAATATTAGTATGCCTCAGGCATTAGCACTGAAGAAGTGTTGGTACTAATGGTTACCCTTTGTACCCTTGGCTGTCCTTTAAATGCTGCACAGATATAATTCAGAATTTAAAAATGCTTTTACACGATTTCAGATAAATATAAGGGTTTGTTTCTGTTGCACTGATTAGTTTCTGAATTTACTGTAACTAAAATATTGAGGATACTTCTCAGTGTGGAAGATTAAAAGAAAAAATACGATCGTATATATTTCACTTTTACCATTTTCTGTTGTTGTTACTCCTGAGTCATTAATGGAGGAGCAGGAGAACTTTGAATACAGGCAAAATGGGTTTTTTTTTTGTAAAACTGTGGAGTTTATCAGCTAGACATGGACAAGTAAAGCTGATAATTGCCACATTTTTAGCCTGATACAGTGTCAGTTTGATTGTGTTCTGTTAGCCAACTTTTCCAGTCAAGACAGAGATGACCTACAGAGAATAACAGGGGGTGGTGCAATATCAGATATTGCTCAGTCATCACTTATCAGAGGTGGAATTGAGTGGTGGGGGTGGAATTCTGGTCAGGATCTTGGGGTGGGTGGGTGCAGCAGACAGGAAAACAGGTGAAGAGACAATCGAAGGTTTCACAACAGACTGAGCACAAGAGTTCAGGAGTTCCTCGTTCCTGTTCCTGCACTGGGCCAGTGAGGATCTGCTGTGATTTGTGCAGCATTTCCCAAACAGTAAATTGTCAGTTCTCACTGAGTGGAAAGGAAAGTCCCTGATCAGCAGGTTGGGATGGTGTCTTTGCACAAAAGATTAAAAAGTGAGGGTCAGAGCAGAGGTGGGTTTGGGGGTTTTGTTTGCTTGTTTGGATTTTGGGTTTTGTGTTGAAACGGTAAGGCAGTAAATATTACAGATAATACTCTAAGCTTAATTTGCAATAAATGTCATAAATCTTGAAATTATTTTACCCTGCTGTTGATCTTAAATGTGTGAAAGTCATTGCGTTTCTTTGTTAACAAATTTGTGTTTGTGCTGCCAATGCTTTTATTAAGTTTTAGAGGAGGTTGTCTTCTTTATTTCTTATTAATACTTTCATAGTCTTAAACTGTTAATACTGTAAATACTTACACATGTAAAATATTTGCATAATAGCACTGTGATGTTGAGTTTTCTTTTTAGCCATAAGTGTTTGCAGGACTGGGATGTTGGTGTACTTCCATCAGAAATTATTCCCATTGTTGTCTGAATTGCTGTGTATTGAAATCAGTTTAAAAATCCCTAGAGCTGAGGGTTATCAAAACTTGAAGTGGTGCATAAGAAGCTCAGAAGAGTTAAAATGTCAGGGCTAACTTTAATACTAGAAGGAAAAAGTTACTAATATAGGTTTCCTCCTGTGTTCTACAGTCTGTCCAGTGAAGATGCTGTGTGAGGCTGCTTTGAGATGCTAACAGGTATCTTGAACTTTTGGTTTTCCAGTGCAGCATCTCTAAGTAATATTTTGCTGTAGGAAAAGACTAAAATCTTGATTTTTTTAAAAAAAGCATTTATTCACCTCTCCCCACACCCAAAACAAAACCCTAGCTGGTTTTATTTCCATAATTTCAAAGGTTTCTTAAGTAGAAATAAATCTAGTTTGTCTTGTATCCTTAAAAAAGCCCAAATTATGTCATGATCATTTCTTCACAATTAAGTATGTTCTCATTATTGACATGCCCTCATCTCCACTGTCATTTTTATCGCATGCAGAGCTCCAAATTAGAGTGAAATTGGATTTTGACATACTTTAGCCACCTAGTGTACTCAAATGGCTGTGTCTAAACACATTGAGGGAACACTGCTCCATGAAGAGCAGTGGGAAAGAAATTAATTTGAAATAGTTTTGGACTTCAATTAAAATATCATTATGGACAGAGCCAAAATGTATCAAATAGTCATATATAGTTTAGTTTTGCTTTTTTCTTAATTAAACAGGAAAATGCCTCTTTTAAAGGGAAGATATAAGATTGGCTTTAGTAGCTAAAACAAATAGTCAGGAGGATATTTGTGACATTTGTACAATGTGGCTGCTTTTGATTCTGGAGGCCCTTTCTAAAAATGGAGCTATCACATATATATAAATATATATTTGGAGTCACATCCAGCTTTTCCCATCCTGCAAAGAACATTTTTTATTTTTTTAATCTATAACTGGATCCTAAATCTATTATTTAAATATGTTTATGGGAAGGGAAAAAAAAAAAAAAGAAAAGGCTGAGATCTCATGCCAAATTAATTTCAGATGTTCCTGAATATTTAATGGAATCGGTCTTTGTCGTTAACTTTTAATCGATCCATTTGCAGAGCTGCATTGCAAAGCCAGGAACCAGCAGTGGTAATCTGTGACCTGAAAACTGATCCCAGAAACGTGATGAAATTTCTCTGGCATTGTGGACCTGCTTTTAATCCCTGCCGTGCAGAGCTCAAGGAATGCATCCCTCAGCCTCAGCATCCCCTCCATCCCCGCCCTGGGAGCCCCAGGCAGAGCTGCCCTGCAGCCACATTTCCTTCCCCACTGTCCCCACTCACACTGGCAGGGTTTGCACAGCTCCCAGGGCTGTGCTTTCCCCTCTCAGCAGCCCCAGCCTTGCCTTTCCCCAGAGCTGGGCTCTCCAGAGCCTGGGTTCTGCAGTGTTGGTCCTGGGGCTGGGATTGCAGAGCTGTGTCAGGGGTGTGGAGTGAGCCAGCAGCAAATTTCTGCCCCCCAGATAAACATCAGATAATCAAAATGCATCTAGATTTCTAATCCCATTAAACAGCTTTATGACAATCAAAACACACTGGTCTGTCTAAGCCCTCTTCTGCTGTCTAGAAACCTAAGTGAAAATTGTAGGCATTAAATCTGCATTTTCAATTGCTGTTCTTCTTAACTTTATCTTTAATCCAGATCTTATTACTGCTACTGCAGTTACTCACCCAGTCAAGTAAGAGCCCTGAGAAATCTGGAGGTTAGCAGTGCTCTAGCAAGTTGGGAAAAATGCAAAGAACAATTTGCACAATGCAGTGCTAAAGACGATGTAATAGAGATCATCCTACTTAATAGCCTGTTTAAATCCTTGACAACTTACAATAGTAGATCACTCTCTTCTGAATTGAAGTTTAACTTCTCCTGCATTGTAATTTTGTAGGGAGAAGAAATGGGTGACAGTTGGCGACACATCCCTAAGGATTTACAAATGGGTACCAGTAACAGAGCCTAAAGTGGATGATGTAAGTATCCTGCAGTATCTTGCTTTTTCCAGATGTAGATATTCCTGTTTAGGCAAAGAAAGAAAGAAATATTCTTTGATTTCATGGAGCCTTTGAGCTCAGACTGGTGTGGGTCTTGCAAGCTCCAGGGAGATGTTGATCTCTACACAAGTGATGTTGATGGGTGAGTGTGTGACAGTGTCCCTGGAGTCAGCTGGGATCAGTTCTCAGAGAACTTTAAAATGCAGCTCAAACTGAGTTTGAAACCTCTCTCTAACTGGGAGGGAGGGAAGGAAAGTTAAGACATGGATTATTTCTGCCCTCTTTCTGCCTGGTGATTTAAAGAAAGTGGCTGGTTTGGAACAGGGCAGAGAGCATATTCTGCTGATTTGCTCAAAAATAGGTGGAAAACACTGACATGAGTGTAGGAGCTGGGATCACTTGTATTAAGATGTCCAGACAAACAATACAGCAACACACACTTCTGTTGTCATGTGTGTTTTCTCTTAATAAATGTTCTGTCTGTGCATTCTGTTTATGTTGTGTGCACTGTTTGTGTGGTGTAAAAATAAATGTAAAAATCAAAGTCCATAGGAGTTAAAAGTTGGTTTTTAAAATGATTGTTGCTCTCATCTTATAAATTGTAATGTTGTGGTAGAGAGAACACTAACCCCTGATACTACAGTAAAATAATGACACAATAGAAAAGGTATCCTAAGTTTGGTACTCTTTCCTTGGGCTGTCATGTGCTTTTTTACTTTAACTGAAATAAGAGTGAAGGCCTATTTGGAAGAAAATTTCTATATTAATAGTTGTGTAAAATAGTGGTTTTTCAGACAACACAGTGTCATGACCTTGTCTTACTCAGACTCCAAATTTAAGACCTATTTTTTTTTATTAGGATTACTTTAACTGAGTTTGGTTTTTTCTGTACTTTGGTTGCCCCACATTTCAGGGACTGTCAGAGTTGTGGTAAATCTCAGGGGTTCTTCAATGCTTGGGCAGCATCTCTCTGAAATTACCCCTTGGGAATTGGGAAACCTCTCCATTCTTTCTAGTTGTCAAATGTTTGTTCTTAATTTTATTATTTATAATACATAGTGGGGGGAAATTGTGCTATCCATGTGAGAAGGAGCTCAGGGTTTTCTTGTTGTTCAGCTGGAATGGGTGCTGTGGGACTCAGAAACAGAATTTCTAAGTGAGCTTCTGGAGGAATTTTCAAGGTCATTGCTACCCAAAGTCAAGTTCCCTATTATGAAGAATGGGTTTATATAATGGTTTCTATGTGCAGAGTTTAATTGTGTTTTCTAAGCCATCACCTCTGGGTTGAGGCTCCAGATTTGCTGAAATTGGGACACTTGTTTCAGAGCAGTTATGCTGGTGCCCTACAGTCATGTTCTTTTTATTTCAAGTAGAGGCTGTTGTGCAGCTGCAGTTGTTGCAGGCTTGATTTTGGCAAGGTTTCTGTCCTGTTACCCTGGAAGTTCTCACAAATAACACAAGGATGTATATTTTAACAATAAATACCAGGTGGGGATAATTTTGTCTATTAAATTTTGCTGTGGACATCCTTTTATATCCAATTTCATCCACTCTGAAGGATGAGATAGTATATTTGCTTTTCACTAAAATAGGAGAATGGTACCTTCCATTTGAAAATGGAAGTTGTCTTTGATTTTGGTGAACAGAAATTAAATCACTTCCCCCCCTCACATGGTGCTGCTTAGACACTTTGACATTTCTCTGCACTACAATTCACTTGGCTTTTCCTCCTCCTGGTAGTGGAAGGCTGTTCTGGAACCTCTCCACTTTGATGGTTAAACCTCTTTAAAAAACACCTGTCAGCTTAAATTGCTTACAGTCACTTTCAGTGTTTCTTTTGTGGCAAAGGTTTTGTTTTTTATCTTTAAAAAACAACAAAACCAAACCTGAGAAAGATCACGGTCCCTCTGACTTTTCATTTTGCAAAGGTAAAGAAGGCCATGTGCTCTCACTCTGTTTCATGCATCAGCAAGTAAAATCTTGCTTCTCTAAGTAAAAATACAGTTTAGAAATAAGCTGAATAATCTGTTTAAAATAGAGAAGAAAGTCCCTCCAGATATCACTTGTTGAATTTCTTCAGCAGCCTCAGACAATATTTGACTGTGGTTCAGTTCCTTCCCTCGCAGGAGGACGGTCCCTGTCCAAAAGGGTGGGCTGAGAGGATTCTTCCTGGAACTGGAATTCAAATTCAGGCTTTGAATTGTGTCCTCAGCAGGCAGGATCTCCAAAAGCAGTGCAGCTGCCTCTTTTTCCTGTGAGGCTGATTACATCACCTCCTAACTGCAAATGCTGCATCCCTGAGCAGGCAGAGATTCCCCACGTGATGGATGCTGTGGTCCCTTCCTTTGTTTTCATCCCTGTGGGCTGGGAGCAGGTTGGGACCTACAGCTCACACAGGGCTCTCCTGCTTGGTTTAAATCAATCTGATTTTTGTTAATCCATCTTCCAGTTTTAATGAAGAAACAACATTAGTTGTAGAGAAAGAGGAGGTTTCACTTGAGATTGTGAGCTGTTCTTACAGGAAAGTCTCATTTGTGTGTGGTGCCTTTTGTTTTTCAGAAAAATAAGAATAAGAAAAAGGGCAAAGATGAAAAATGTGGCTCTGAAGTGACCACTCCAGAGAACAGCTCCTCCCCAGGGATGATGGACATGCACGGTGAGTGGGAGAAGTCAGACCCAATTCCCCTCTTACACTGCTGGGAAAGTGTAAAGCAGCAGCCTCAGACTCTGTATGGGCTTAAATCAAAATGGAAAACACCATCAGATACTCACTTGGTACCTTGGACTTCTCTTCTGTGGATGTACTAACTGTTTAAATGCCATTTATATTTGGGCTATGAGTGTAAGGGAAAAATTGTTAGTGGAGCTAAATGTGTAAATAAAATTAGAAATTCACTGCATTCAGGTGGAGTTCAGAGTTTGAAACCTCAACAGAGTTTGCTGCATGAAGAAGCAAAAATCCCCCAAAGCCTCAGTGGGATCTACTATAATTTAGGCAGGTTTTGTACTTATTAACTCTTTTACTGATTAAGGTCAAGAGAATTCTGCAGCAGCCAAGAAAGTGAGCTCTGTTTCTGTGGTGCCTCCCTTCTGCTGCAGCTTGATGAAATTAACTGCTCAAGAAAACATTTTTTGTTTGCCAGTGAGGCGCTGTGAGGTCAATTTTATTTCACTTTAAGTTTTTTTTTAATGTGACTTTTTAGTGTTAGCCTGGTGTTCATTACAGAGCCGTTTGCACAGCTCAGCTCTGCCTCAGGTTTTTACCCTCTGGGTGTTTGGATAACAATTACGGCTGAGAACGCAGCACTGTTCGAGCTGATAAGACAGGATCATTTTTTAGTGGGTTGTAAATTTTTAATTTCAGTTTTATTTGCATTTGTGTTGCCTCATGGTTGCTTTTTGCAGTGAGTGTGGTCTTGCAGTTAAATGAATAAGCAGGGGTTTGCAGATCTGGATTTGTTTTTCATCTGTTTGAAACCTAATTTTTGCTTTGGTCAGATCATTTAATTTTTCTAAGTCTTGATTCTCCCATCCATGAGGTAATTGTACTAATTGTTTTTTATCACTTATCACCTGTATTTTTAACTGTACAATTTCACACTGTACAGTTTTGTGATAATCTGAATTGACTTCAGGCTGGAGAGAGGTGTCCCAGCAGCAGCTCTGTGTTCCTTTGGATTTAGTGGTTGTACAGATGCAGATGGAGGTGGATTGACTTGTGTTCCAGTAATTTAATTCATAATATTTTGCAGGGTTGGTTTTCTTTAGGGAGCAGGAACTTCCCTCTTAGATGTTAGTCTGGCTAAGGAAGTTACACCCCAGTGCTTTCCATAAAATAACAGCTGAGTTACTTAAACCACTGTCACAGGGAGAGGGCACAGGCAGAATATTTCCTGATGATCCAAGTCTTTAAGGGCTGGAGAAATTCTGGATAATTATCACTTAGAAACAGTTGATACTGGGACTGGATGTTACATTTCACCTTGAAGGGGCTTTGTGGGTTTGTTTTTTGGTTTTTTTTTGACCTTTAGGACTCAGTTAGAAAATACCTGCTTCTCTGAACATTGGAGTGATGGGTATTTGTAAATCTGCAGCATGAACTTACTTAGTCCTGTGTTATGTGAGACTGCCACTTGGGATGATCTGGTGTATTCATATTATGAAATTCTGGATTTTTTTTCATCAGATCTGAGTAAAACACTCTTTGTTTTAATGTATAAAATCAGTTAGAATTTTTAGTAACTGCCTGAGGACTCCTTAGGCTGGTGTAGAAAAAAGTTGGGGGTGTAGTGTGAGTCTAAATGATTGGACTGGATCCTTAATGAGCTAAATTAGATCATATATTATCAGAGAACAATATGGAAAAATTAAGATGTGCTTTGTATCTTGTCAAATCAAGCTTTGTGGTTTTCATTCTTCTGTTCACAGATGACAACAGCAACCAGAGTTCAATAGCTGATGCTTCCCCCATCAAACAGGAGAACAGCAGCAATTCCAGCCCAGCACCAGAACAGAACTTGGCAGCACAAGCAGACGGCACTGAAGTCAAGTCTGACGAAACTCAGGCAGAGGCAAAGGAGCAGCCTGGTTCAGAAGGTGAGCTGGGAGGGCCATTTGGAAGCCAAACAAAAAAAAGTTATCCTTCAGTGTGTTATTTATTTGCTTACCCACTTTAAGAACTGGAAGATAACAGTTTGAAAGAGATGCTTTCTGAATTCTCGGCATTTATGTGAAAATGGAGCACAATTTCTCTGACCTACTGGTGATCTTTCATACAATTGGAAAGGTCACACTGACATTCAGAAGTCCATTCAGAGAGAAACAAACAAAATACTGGTTTATTGTCCTCAAATCTCAGTCTTGAAAGAAGAAATAATTTAAGGTCATCTTTGAAATGGCTGCTACTATGTAATCACACAAATTCTGGAAGACAGTAGTTTGTGTAGGTCTGGAAGTTTATGCCCTGATGTGACAGTAAAATAGAGGTGAGATCCTTTGAAAATATTTTTTTAATTGTGTAAATTATAATGCAAGTTTTCTCTTAACCCTGCTAGCTACTTATTCAAAAATTAGCTCTGAATTCTGTCCTAATTTTCTAAAAGCATTACAAGATTCTATTGCAGTTGTGGGCAGATTAAAAATACATGTGGGTTAAGGGGTTGTTCTGAACCTCACTCTTTAAATGATATTTTGGGTAATTGAAACATGCTCTGTATTTATATTCTTGGAAAGATAACTTTCTTTGTCCTACTGTAACAGATAAAAGATGTCCTTAACGCCATTCTAACAATTTGGTTGTGGAATTCTTCCCATACCAAAGCAATTAAATTACGCCCTCCTGATTTAGTTCTCCACTCAGTAGATCCACTGACCAATTTAAATTTAGAACTTTTATCTTGGTAATGCCAGAGTGGTTAAATATGTTAAGTGTTGTCACTGTTAACTGAGGTTAAAATTCAACAACAGAACCATCACCACATTGGAGTAAATCAAAACACCATTTTCCTTTAAAGAATATCTTCACTTGCATATTTAGCCACAGTAAAGAGTAAGGATTTACTCCTTGGTGTAATATTGTCTGAACCTGCTTATGTGAAGCTGTTACATAGCATGCATGTTCCCCTGGTTAAATTTAGGTTCAGGGAAAATCATACCAAGCCCTCTGGATTAGTTCCAGAGCCAGTTATTGTAAAATGAAAGGGATACATAATGGCAAAAAATACCTATTATTTATGCAGAGGGTTTTCAGTTGGTTAAATGCTGTGTTAAACAATTTATTAAACATTTATCTCCCTTGTTGTGATCAGTCAGAGCCCTATAATTGGGACATTATTCAGCTGGACAGGGTTAATGACCTTGCATGTCTGTCTCATGTTACTCCAGTGAAATCAGGGAGGTTCCTGTAAGCCACTTTGTGTGGTCAGAAATGCTCAGTGAGGAATTCTTAAATAAAACAGGTGGATTCAAAGCATTCTGCTTTGAACAAGCCCTGCAGGCCTTGGAATAGCTCAAGGCTTGGTGGTTTAAGGTGTGACTCCCCTTGCCCAAGGTCAGCAGCAGGCTGGGTGTTTGATCACCAGCAGTGATGAGCTGGGGTTGGTTTTGTCACAGGGAGATGGGCACAGGGCCGAGGGCTCCTCAGCTCCACAGCAAAAATCAAAACTCAGATTTCTTTGGACCCTTGGGACTTGTTTCTTTATCAGCATGAAGATGCTTTTCTGGTGAGACATGGACAGAGAGAGGATTCTGCCCAAGTTTGCTGGATGTGATCTTTGAGATGCTCATGATGGGTGTCACTTTGTCTTGAATTTAGAAATGTTTATGATGTTTTTATACAATACACCACAAAAATATCCATTACTCACTGGTTATGGCATCTTCATTAACCAAAGCTGTCCAACTATGCATTTATTTTCATATAGAATAAATTAATACAATCTTTGGGTCAGGGATCTAGGAATGCATTTTACATGCCCCTGTTCCCTGTTTAATTAAATGGGTGCTTTAACCTTGAGTCTTCTGTAAGTCTTGTTTTGAGAGAGAGAAGGGTTTAACAAAACAACCAACCAACAAAAATGACCAAAAACCAAAACCCAGTGAAAGCTGGAAGAGAGTAACAGCTATAAAAGGCTGGAGGACTTCTTCACACCTGTCCACCAGGATTGAAAATTTAGTGGTTAAGCTCGTTAGCTGAATTCCTAAATTCTATCTGAAGTGTAGTATCAAGCAAAAAAAAAAGGATTTTAAATATATGGCTGAATTTTGATTCAGGTAACTTTATTCTCTCTGTTTAGCCACAGGTTTTTAAATCTATTAGTTGTAACAATTCAGCCTTTTGCTTCTGGTTTGAAGGAATTCCCCTGCAGTCCAGACTCATTTGCTGGACATCCTGCTTGAGGCTGTGCAGGAGCTTGGCTCCCTCTAGGGTCTGATCCAGGGTCTGTTCTCCAGCTGCAGGAAGGAAAAGCTCAGGCAGCAGCAGCTCGGTTGGATGCTGGAGTTTGAGCTTAATTCATCATTTTCATACTCTCTTTATGTCTGTTTTCATTAATGGTTACAGTGTGGGTGAAATGGATGTGCTGGGGATGTTGCTGATGGGAAGACATCCTGGAAAGCTCCTGCTGAAAACTTTCATTTCTTTACTTAAAATTATTTCTTGCCGTTTCAGATACCTCTGATGAACAGAATTCACAGTCTTCAATGGAAAATTCCATGAATAGTTCAGAGAAAGCAGAAATTCAGTCCTCTGGAGAAAATGATTTAATTACAGAGGCATCTAAAAACTCTCAGGTAACTTTAAGTGCAATTGTTTGATTGCAGGGATCTTGGAAAAGTTTAGTTTTACTTAAAAGCAGATATAAGGAGGACAGTTTTGTATTTTTGTTGATTTTCAAAGTGAAGATGGTAAAGCAGCTGTAGAATATTAAATGTGCCTGGACCTGGCTGCTTGAATCTCACAAAACTGGAACAGGAAAACCAGATTGGTCTGATGGATTTCTTGGTTTCTTAAACCAAACCATGTTTTTAAGTTAAATATTAACATTTTACATTAACAAATTGCTTGGAACAAACCTACTGGATCCTTTGAGGACCGTTCAGAAGTAAAACACCTTGTATAAAGGTAAATTATGACAGTTAGGAGAGTTAATTTGTGGATGCTTGGGAGTTCACTCACTGAAAAACTGGAAAATTCTGGGTGGGTGGGAGGAAGAAATAAATTATCCTTGCAGTTGTGCCCTTCTGAGGGCAGGACAAATCCAGATGCTCATGCAGAGCCCTGCTCCTGCTGGTTTTACTGTGGGTCCTCAGTTTCAGTGCATCCTCCATCGAGGCTGTTCCTGGGATTATTCACTGTGGGTTTTAGCCTGGAAATAGAATTTTGCCCTTTGTAGATAACAACAAGTGCAAAGATGTTGAGGTAAGATGTCAGTAAGGAGTGATTGAAGGCAGCACTGGGATGTTCTGGCATCCAGGGATGCTTTGTCTCAGGCTGGGGAATTTGTTGGTGTTTTTTGTTTGATGTTTATGGTGCCTGATCTTCAGTGCAATGATAACGTGGCTGTTTTTCTTTTCCCCCTCATTAAGGACTCTGAAGGAGTGCCACCTTCTAAAAAGATGAAAGTAGAGGCTTCCCAACAAAATGTTGAAGAGATTTAGACTATAGATTTTTCTGGTCAGTTTTTATGTAAGGTACATCAGTGGGCTTAATTATAGAACAACCTTACTTAAGCATCTTCTCTTGGATGAGGACAGAACTCCTAACTTTTCAAGTTACCAAGCAAAAATCCAAGAAAGCCTAACAAAGGTTTAACTTCTCAGACACTGAAAACTTTTTCCTGTGAAACAAACATTGAGAACTTTTAAGTTACTGTCTCTGAAATGGTTGGAGTAAACAACTCAGGAGGGGTCTACGCACTGTTTCTAATGTCAAAATTACAATTATGTTGCTGCTGTATTTTTTTTTTCATTTCTCTATTTAACATTGTAAGATATTTAAGGATGGTACAGGTCAGGTATTAGCTTTCATGTGAAGTTCATTGTTCTGGCGTGATGTCTGCTTTTGTTTTGTGCCTTGTGTTCTGAAAACAGTGCTAACTTTTTAAAAGTTGTTTTGCAACTGTCTCCTTTGCAAAGTGGCCTATGTTTGCATAATGCCATGTAGTAGGGCTTTTTTTTTTTTTCTTTATTTTTTTGTTTGGGGTTTTTGTTTAGTTTTTAAGTTTTAAATCCCTGGTGCTTAAATTTTTAAACAACTACAAATCAGGAAGCCATTTTCACTCTTGGAGTCCAAGGAGAAAAAGGAGCTTGATATTTTATTTTAGCAGCTATAGTGGAGATCTTTTATTGAATGCATGGCATTCGCAACTGTAAATTTGGTCTTCTAAATACTTAACTTCATCAGAAGTTAACATGATCTGTTTACCATTTATAGTCCAGATCTGAATAGATATTATAACACAGGCACTTAAAATACTTAGTATTAGGTCCAGATCTCTGTACTGGGTACAACTTGCTTTACAGGAAAGTTCCACTATGTACATAAATAGGATCAAAGGGATTGATGCACAGCGAGTTTATTTTCAATTGGTCTTTTTTGATATCATGTTTTCACTGAACTGGATTTATTGTACTGTTTCATTACGAGATGTTTACTTCTGTGTTCCAGGAAAATACTGTATTGGGGAGGGGTGTGTGTGGGGGTCCTTATTCTCTTTCAGCAAGTCTTGTAACTAAGCCTTGTTGTTTCCATAGCCCAGTTCCTAATTCCAATTAGGAACGTTCCTTCTCTTCCAATTAATTGAAGTGTGCTTATGCTAAAACAAAAGGAAAGGCACAAGGTAGGTGCAGCTCCCCTCCAATTCCTGGCAAGCAGAAGTGTGGAGCCATCTGCCTCAGGTGACGAGGGTCTGGTCTTCCAGGGGCTCTGCACTTCCAGGGAATCTCTGAAGAGATCTCCCACTTCCATGCACACACACCCACCCACCAGTCCCTCCCTGCTGCTGGGCCGGGCCCTGGCTCTGTCTTCTCCCAGCCTGGGAGATGGAACTTGGAATTTCAAACACAATCTCGCAGCTCTGCGTGTGGTTTGTAAGCTGAAAAAACTTGTAAATACTTTTTTAGATGAGAAAAAAAGAAGTTGCTTCCAGTTGATGATGTTTTTTCATAAATTAGGTCTTTGTGAAGCTTATTAAGGTCTCAATTCTCCAACAGTGAAAATGGCTTGCACTTAGACTACTGCATTATGTTTGCAATTACCACTTCATTAGGAAAAATAATAAGGAACTGGGGGGAGGGAAAAGGGGAGGGAGGAGTGGGGAGCCAATACTGACCTTCCATAAGATGTTTGTAGGATTGAACCCCAAATAACCTATGACACTCAACTTCTCTTTTATGTTGAAATAAAACATTTTGGATTTTAACTGAATAAAATTTGATTGCAAATCATTCATGAAAACAGCGTGCTCCCTAATAAGATTTTGGGATTTCTGGTCTGATCATGAAGTCCATTAACATCCTGAAAATAAGGAAATGAGGAGCCAAAAACTGAATTTGCACAATATATGCAATGAAACGGTAGAATTCTCTCTTGAATTGTGTGTATGCCTAAAATGTGGATAACTGGTCCATGACAATTGATTTGTATGTATATTACATTCAGATTTAAGTGATATTTTGTGAGAAGTTCTATTGATATATTAAATGGGCAAATCTAGAAAGATTCAAACTTCTAAATATTTTTGATTTATTAACTTCGTTATTCTTAAAGCTAAAACAAAACAAATTGATGCCACCTTTGACAAGTAGCCGTGTTTACTAATCCCTCTCTTCAGGTGCATCACAGCAAGTTTTTAATTTTCATTTTGTAGATGTTTCCAAGGGATTAAATAGACTTTTCATTTAGGAACTAATTCCTGTACTTTAGGAAGAAATAAAATATATAAATAGCACTAAAAATACCTCAAATTTTTCATTAGATAGAAGCATTTATTGGCATTATTGACATCAACAGGTTTAATTATAAACTTCCTTTTCTCTCCTGTGGCTAAAGCTCAGAACTGTTCATTGTTCTGTGGCTGATGAGACAAGGCATCATAACCATCTTCCTAGAGGCTTTATTTCTGAGGTAGAAATCCTTTATTTACAGCTTCTACAGAATGCATTCAGATCTTTTATTTTAACCAGAGATTCTAGTGACAACAGACAACTGAACAAGCAGATAGATTTGGGTTCCTTAGACCTGTTATTGTCAGTCTCTGAGGGAAGAGACTTTGACATTATCTGGTATGAAGAAATCCAAAATAGTGTATAAGACTGTTATTAGTCTTTTTTTGAAGTGCCTGATAACATTTATGGGCCAACGGATGTGATTGAACACATTTTAATGCCAGAAAGTACAGATGGGACCAAACCAGAACATGGAATTCAAATCCACCTGGAGTTGGAAACCAGATCTAAATCCAGCTTTTTTTGGCTTGGACCTATCTCTACCCAAAACTTGTTTTATGAACTCACTGTAAAAGGGTTTATTGAAAGCATTGAGAGGTGGAGCAGGAGGAGAGATGTAATTTTTTTCAAGATGACTGAAAGTTCTCATGCAGCTGATGTTTTAGAAATAGTGCAAATATCAAGAAGTGCTTCCTTGCTACAATGCTGAATGTTGGAGCTTCAGTTACAAATAAATAAAGAAAAAAAATTATCAAAAAAAAAAAGAAAAAAAGAAAAAAAAAAAACTAGAAGCAAGCAAGTAATTTAGCTGAGTTTGTGGAACACGTGGGAAGGCCTTCCGGATAATCGATTTACTCAGCCAAACATTTTATAGCAGAACTATTCCTTGGAATTTTTATGCTTGGGAAAGTAGTTGTTAAACATTCCAAAAAGTGCTGGCACTTACAAAACAACAACAAAAAAAATCAACAAGGCAGTATAAAATATTGGTTTTGGGTGGCTATCTTCATACATAAACATTGTCATGTTTTGGAATGTTCTTTATATCTAAGGGCCTGTTAGAAGGTGTAAAGAATTTTGTTTTCTTCAATACCTAATCGTTTTCCATCTTATGATTTGTGTGTGTGTGTGTTGTACAGCAGTATAATTTTTCACTTATTTATTCCATCGGTAGTTATGGTTTGTACAATGTACAATGGTTTCATTTCAAAATAAAATAAAAAATCACAACATGAATGCTGTGTGAAGAATTTTTATCAGGAAACTTAATCTCAGTTTGGTTTGGTTTTTTTTTTCTTTTAAATTTGCAATAAATTTCTGTTTTTATAAATGGTATTTTTAAATGTGTATTCTCTGGTGTTTCATTTGGTAACGTGTGAAATAATCCACCTTTGAGCAGTCCAAAGGTGCCTTGATAATTGTGTGGTGGGGCAGTTGGTGGTTGTAAGAACAGCAAACAGATATGGCCAATGTAATTACAGCAGTCTACAGAATAATTTGGTAATTTAAGATAATTCATTTACCAAATTCCTTGTTTGGTGCTTGTTTAATGTGTTGTGGTAACGTAAATTGGATGGGGTAGGGAAGGCAGTGTGGAAATGTGCTTCAGTTTAGAAACCAGCTCGAGTCTGATGCTTGCAAGGGTAAAACTCCTGAAGAGTTTTGGAAAGATTCTTTACATTCAAGATGGATATAAAGTGTCCAGCTTATTTTTAGTGTTGGGTGTGCTCTGTTCCAAGCTGGCCTGCAGTCCCACAGGACTGCTCTGCTGGCTCTGCCTCCCAGCAGGGTGAGCCCCAGCCTGCTCCCACCTTGGCTCTGTTCCCTCCCTCACATTTACCAGGGTGCTTGTAACATCCTTAAACTCACTAACCTGGGAAGGAAACAATGTTTTAGTTCGTTTTTATCCTTCTCCAGATAGTGCATTTAACCAGTAGAGGTGTATGGAGGAGTTCCATAGGGGCTGGAACTGGAGAGAGAGGAAAGCAGCAGTAGGATCAAGGCTGTAACTCAGGATGGGTCCCAGGAGGAAAGGTCTCTGAACAGGTAAGGCTTGTGCTAAGGAATGAGCAGCTCCAGCCTGGAGCAGGGCATGGCTGGAGCTTTCCTGGGAGCAGGACAGGGTAAGGAATGGGGCTGGACTCCTGCACCGAGCCCCGGCCCAGGCTGTGAGTGAGAGTCTTTGAACTCTTCCCTTATCAGTGTGGGAATGTTGATCTTCCTGGATGTAGATTTGGGAGGATAATCTCACCACTTAAGTGGTGTGGAATACACTGTGGGCATTAAACAGTTAGGCTGTCTCTGTTCACAGTGTGTATTACAGGAGAATTCCTCCTGGGCTCAAAGCCTATTTCCAGGAATTGATGTTGGTCCTTGAAGGTGGTGGCTCATGTTTCACCTTGCTGTATGGATTGATGAAAATCAGTGAGAAAAGAAAGACTGAAAAGATGCTGTGGCCTCTTAGTGTTTCCCTGTGCTTCCTGCAATTCCCTGCAGTGGCGCAGGAGAGGATCCCTGGCAGCCTAGAACTGTTTCTGATCACCTAAATGCTCATTTTACAAGGGCAAACCAAGAGGTCTGTCTCCAAAATAAGTGGATTTATTTTAAGGGATGCCCCTTTCCTTGCATCTGGCAGAGGAGAAAACCTTGGACTTGTCTTGTAGCTTAAAGCTGCTGCCCTTTCTTTAAATGATGGTGTACTCCTAACTCTTCCTAGAAAATTGCACTGCTACCTAATGATTTTATTTTAACAGGTTACCTGTCTTTTCCTGAGGGAGGAAACACTGCCTTAGAATTTAGTGAGGTCAGTGTACAAGCTGTTGTCATGGAAATACTTTATACAGTGCTGCTACTGATGTGATTTTTTTTACCTCAGGTTTAGTTCTCCTACTACATGGAAGACTTTTAATAGGTATTGTTAAACTGTGAATGTTTTGGAATGTTTTAATTTTCTTTTGTATTTAAAATATTCTCAGAATGTCTTGCTGGGTGGCAGCACTTCTTTTTTTTTTTTAATCAAATGTTAATATAGCAATAACCAGATTTGAAGCTAAATATGACTGGCCTTTTCTTCAGAATTTGAGTCATGCATGATGCTAAGAGCTGAATGCTAGCTTTGGTTTTTAAAGATCTGAGACAGCTCTCACATGATGTGATCATTCCTTTGTGTTCCTTTCATGTGTGGGGAAGTGTTTGCCCTACTACTCCTGCCCTAAACACAGGGATCAGCCTTGATTCCATGCTAATGGGGAATGTCAGATAATTGTATGGGTGTAATTGGGATATTGCAGGGATGCCTCCTCTCTCCTCGCCCAAGACTTGCTCTCAATCTCTTAAGTCTCCCTTGATCTTAGTTCTGGTTTAACACACCAGAAAAAAGTAGCATGTGGCTATTTAATGTTTGGAAGCTTTTTCCCTCTTGAGGGTGGCTATGTAGAAGAGCCTGGTTTTTTTTCATCTTAAGTATGAGATCCTAAAACTGAAATAATATATTCAGTTGAGTATAAATGCTTTGGAATGTGTGTCCTAGGATCTGACTGCTCTCCTGGTCACGGAGGTTTGAGCTGCAGGGCAAGTTTGAGATCTTTTCTCTTGACTTTGTGTACACATACATACGTGTGAGGGGTTTATGCTGTAGGATGATGCTCTCTCCCCACACCAGTCCTCTTCTCTTGCTTTTATGTTAACTTACAGAATCCATTGCTTCCTTTATGCTTTTGAGAAGGATGAAATCTGACCTTTACTTCCCCTGGAACAACTGTGGTTCCTTTTTATGTGCCACTGAGCAGGTCCTGGGTTAGGTGTGAGCCACCAGCCTGGCAGCAGCAGAAGCTCCATGTCCTGACCTCTCTGTGACTCTGCAGGTCACCAGCTCCTCTGGTTGCTGTGGCTTCTTGCAGACTGCTTCTGGAAAATAATAAGCAATTTAGTGTATTAAAGACAATTTAAGTATTTCTAGCACAATCGCTCTTTTAACATTCTTCAGCCGGTTTTGGACTGTCCTCTACATCTCGTGGTCCTCATAGTCCCTTAAGTTTTGGAATGTTTTCCATAATTGTTAGAGTTGGAGATGGCTTAGTCCAAACCCCCTGGCCAGCAGGTTCACCTGGAGCAGGTGACACAGGAACGCATCCAGGTGTGTTTGGAATATCTCCAGAGGGGGAGAACGGCTTTTCCTCGTGTTGAGGCGGAACATTTCATGTTTTAGTCTTAAAAATAAAAATAATAAAAATTAAAAAAAAATATCCTGCCAGATAGAAATCCCCGCTGAATCATTGAAACCAGCCATCCTCAGAAGCAGCGGGGACATTCGCGGCACAGGCCAGCAGCAGCAGAGCCTTCCCCGTTTTTTTTTTAAGTTTTTTTTTT
>VXBR01009868.1:0-57439 GCA_013400215.1 Cisticola juncidis | reverse complement strand
CCGCCCCCGCCCTGAGGGCTGAGGGCTCAGGGCTGAGGGCTCAGGGCTCAGGGCTCAGGGCTGCGGGCCGGGGTCCCGCTCGCCCCCGCCGGCTGCCGGTGCCGCTGGCCGCCCTCAGCATCCCGCGGCCAGCCTGGGAGCGAGTGGAAGCCTCCAGTGCTAAACAGAAACCCTTAAAGGGCAAAGTGCCCCGCTCGCTGTGAAACCCGGCCAATTTTCCTTTTTGCCCTCCCCAAATTTTATTTTTATAACAAAGTCGAGCAAGCGGGCTCTGTCGCTGTTTCCTTTGTTCCTGTGGTGGCTGCAGCTGGCAGCAGCACTTCCTGGGTTTATCTGCACCTTTTGCTCAGACTTCGGTTGTGCTTTTCATCTCTTCAATAAGGCGTTATATTCCCATTTATCCCCTTTGTCTGTCATCCAAAATGGAGGCAGAGCTGTGGAGGAGAAGTGTTTTGGAAAGATGTGTGTCTGCTCGAGTCTTTTGTTCTGGGTGATATAGCAGAAACCGGATCCAATCTGATGTTCTCTGCCGAGCGTATTTTGGAAGTTGATTAAAAGGGCTGATGGAAAATGCCTCTTGGCATATCAATGGAAATATTTATTTTCACCTATAGGAACCACGTTGGCTTGCTAAAAGAAAATTAACTTTGCCCACGCCAAATTCCTCTATTTAAGTATTGCTCAATGAAGAGGAAACAATACAACTATCTGTTCTATATAGTAGCGAGAAGATGTAATTAAGTAATCCTAAAATTTTGGTAATCTTGGCCAAGAACGGTATTTGTTATTGTCAAGAGTGTGAATCTCAGATAAGGTGTGTGCAACAGTGGACGTAAGTACTTCGCATTTACAAAAGAAATAAAAATGTAAGCCTTAATTAAAAATTAATCAATCTGCCTTTACTGTACAAGCTGGCAGGAACTTGCAAAGGAACTGCAAGGATTATGAAGGACAGAACTGGACTGCTCATGTGCATCTGCTCCTCGGCCTCTATCACCTTTGTTTTATTTTGTGCTTCCAGTGGTGTGTCCTTGGGATTTTGAAACTGAGGATCACGTCTGGTGCAAAGGAATAATTCTGTTACATTGGCTGACAGTACTGAACTCTGATGTAGGTGAATAAATTGAGCACAAAATTTATTTCAGAAGAAATAAATTTATCCTGCTTGCTGGTGGTAGTGTGAGGCAAGGTGCAGAAATTATCTTCTTAGTGGCTGCCAAAGAAAAGCACATTCTCAATGCTTAGGGTTTGCTGAGTTGCAGCCCTGAAGCATCCAGCCTGCTTACTCAGCAGCTTTGGGATACAATTCTTAAATCTGCCAAACAAAGTAGCTGTAAACTTGAGTCTAAAAAGGATTAAAGTAATTCTGGAAAGTCTGATTTGAGGTGATGAACATGGCTGTGAAATGGGAAATGTCTTTTTATCAAATGATTGAGTCTGTAAGTTGTAGGTCTTTCTGTCCTCATTATCCTCAGGTTGGATTTGATCTTGGTTGGTTTGTGGGGAGTTTTTGTGGCTCTGGCCTCAGCTGTACCTTTCTCATTATTGCCTGTCAGATCCAGCACTGACCAAACACACAGATTTTATGTGAATGTGGTGCCTTTGCTGGGTAGGAAAGAACTAGAAAAGAACTGGGAGTGTGGAAACAAACAGCAAAAACTGTAACACAGCGAGGTGAGGATGTGTGGATTTTGCTTTGTGGGGGCATGAGCTGCCTGCAGAGCTGGGTGATGCAGCCGTGTTAAACACAAACCCAGGGAAGCTGCTGTAAAGGAGCTTTGTGTAATATTTATTTACATGTGACACTCATGGCTGGTATTGCAGTGTTTAAAGTTTGAAAGAGAAGCAGTAAAAACGTGTGGTACCCATTAGCTTTGCTGACTAGAAAGCAAAGTTTTTCTAGATTACCTGGGTCATTACCTGGGTCATTACCTCGGGTGGTTTGTTTGGAAGTGACCAAATTTATGCTGGATCACGGATTCGTGGTGTAACCTGGGCTCTTCTAATTGTGCTGTAAATTTTTTTGAGTTTGGCTTTGTGCTGTTAATGGTCAAACTTGTTATGATAAAAAAAGTTATTTCTGAGCACCAGGGAAGTGATTCCCTCATGCCTTTGAGTACAAACCATCATGATTCCAATTTTCATCACAGCTGTTCCAGTCACAGCACCAGTTGCACAGCTTGAAAAGTCTCATTTCAGATAAGCTTTTCCAGAGGGGAAAATATGCCTATAGCAGTACAGTGAGCAGATTAAAACCATCTTTTAAATTAATAAGTAACCTATAAACACTGGGGTTTACAGCAGGTGTCACGTGGGCTATACTTTATCTAAATGTCACTCGTTTTTCTGATGAGATTGATTATGGGAGCTGTACCACACTGGCAGGTAAAAGAACATTGTTTTTCCCCTTTTAGCCCCTTAATCTCAGCTCTTTAAACCAATGTGACCTTGCAGACCTTGATGTGTAGATATCTAGAATTGACCTGTTGCAGACAGGTCATTTTATACTGTCAAAAAGATCTTAAAAAATGTTTTTCTCAAAATCAGGAAGACCTTTGACACTGCTCATTCTAATGAGAAACTGTGCTCCTGGGTACATGACCTATAATACGCAGAATTAAGTAAAATGTTATGTCATCTTGATATTTAATTTAGTAAAGCACTCTAATAACTTTACCATTATCCAAATAATTACATTACCCAGAAATAACTTCCCAAAGCTGAACTGTTTTGAGAAATGTTCCAACAACAGTGTATGATGAAGGCTTTTTCCCCTGAGATTGGGACAGAAGAATTTTTTCTCCTTGTTTTGGAGACTTGTTGTCTCCAGTGGAAGAATCATGTTCAGCTCCATGTGAAATGCAGGCTGAAGAGTTCTGTGAGGTGAAAAATTGTGCTTTACAAAAGGTCACTGTAAACCATTTATTGCCCTGACAGCCTGGAATACGGGACATTGGACATCCCTGTGGAAAGCTCTGCTTTGGGAAGAATGATGCATAGTTTAAGGTTCAAAACCTGAAATAGGAACTTTTCTGAACTGCATGTGGAGCTTTGAAAAATGGATGTTGGGAATCAGTGACCTTGTGCTTGTTATCTCAAGGGTAGAGAGGTAAATCCTGCTAAAATGACTAATGTAATTATTGCAGGGAGTAGGAAGTACACTCTGTTACTCCTGGAGAAAGTAGATTTAAGGCAATTGTTTATTTTCTCTGGGTGTAAAATGGATAAGTGACATTGCAGATTTCAGTTAGACTCTGCCAGTATGTTGTATGCACACCCTGTGAAGAAATAAGAGGTTGTTGAGGCTCTGAGACCATGTAAATAATTAATTTTATGTATGAAGGTTCCCTTCTTATGCAGTGCTGGGGAGACAGTCCTGGAGTGAATAGCCTCCTCAGATGTGTGTGGTCATGTACATTGTGTAAACAGAGCACATTATTTTAGGAATTCTTAATAATACTACTCACACTGGGCGGTGTTATTTTTAAACTATTATATATATTATTATGTCAGTCATTGCTTATCTTAGCACAGGGCATGGTAGGGTAGATGAAGATGACTTTGTGGGCTCATTTATTCTTAAGTAGCCTCAGAGTTCTCTCACCTTTTAATAAGAGCTTAAGGATCATGCCAGGTGTTGTACTTGAGGTAAGAGTGTTAACATTGGCATGAGGTCCTTGTCCAAAACCCTGTGGATCCTGCTTGCTAAAGCTGCACACAGCAGCAGAGTGGGGTCTGGGAACTGGGACAAAAGCTGCCTTGTGAACAGCTTGCCAGGTCATTTCTAGATTTCATCTCTCCTCTTTAGCAATATGACTCCTTCACTTCATGTAGATGTAAGCCAAAAATATTCCCTTCCTCAGTGCACTGACGTTAGGGGTCAGCTTGTTTCCAGGGCACCTTTGCCACACATTCTTTGTTAGTGCAGTGTTTGGGGAAGTTCTCAGCAGTGCTGATACCACCTGGAGATTAAAAACTTCCAGAATTCAGTTACATATTTCACATGCTGCTGGTAGGAACTACTCTGATAACCTATATTCACCTCTGAATTTAGCCAAACCTGAGCAGAGTTGCTGTTACAGGTATTTTTTAACCATAGTAAGGATCCCTGCAAAGCAAGGATGCTGCGTTCAGGGTGCAGAGTGAATCAGGACATTGGTACTGAGCCTCTTACCCTGCTTATGTCAAATGCTTGATATAGTCACAAGCTTTTAAGCTCTGTATAAGAATGCACTTTGAAATTCCACCTTGACAACCTTGAACCTCAGGATGGTTTGCAGAAAGGTTGCTGAGCTGTTCTTGCCTCAGAGATTCATTTCTTTACCAAAGTAAACATTTAGTAGTGGTAGTATGAGGCCTTGGTTCAGATTAAGGTTTTGGTGTCTTCAGGGCTACAAATAACTACAGGAAGAAATGACAAATTTTGTGGACAGAGGTTTAGGTACAGGGACAATTTTGTTTGTTTTGCCCCTGGCTATTTTGGTGTCTCTGCACACTGGTTTCTATGGATGTGGTTGGGCAGGGTGTTACTATAGAGGTGTGGGGCACAGTAGTCACCTATTTCATTAAAAAAGCACATTGTTACCATCTCTGGATCTACCATTTAATCTACATGTTTTGTTGTAGTTCTCATCTTGTGTTTTTACTCAGTAAACAGATGTTATTTTCTGGCTTAAATACAACACAGATTTTGCAATCATCATTTTTGATGGGTATGCTGATATAGGGAAGGGGAGCTATTTTGTCCTCAGACTGCCAGTTCTCAAGAACTTAATGCATGATCTGAAAAAAATTGAGTGAACTTTGAGATTTGGCATGATTTTTAGTGAAGATTTTGTGCTGCATGATTGTGATGTGCTTTGAATGGCAACAGAAATTAATACGTTGATGTCCAGTTCTCCTCTCCCTTACCCATTTTTATTTCTTTCTGCTGAGTGGCCAGAGGAATTAAAGCCAAGAAACCCAAAATTCACATCTTGGCTTTACTCAAGTTTTTCCACACACCCCTTTAGTAGGTCACTGAACCATTCTCATTTGTTACTTTCCCATGCAAGGGGAAAAAAATTTCCATTCTTTTGGAAAGCAGAGTTGATATTCAGTCACTTGAGCAGCTGCTTATCTGACTGTGTGTCCTTAAGCTATGATTAGTCTTAATCAAACAAAAGGGTATCTAGTGATGCTGCAAGCTGGGAAGGGGTGGGGAGGAATAAAGGGAGCTTTGTAGCCATTTTGAGCTGAAGGCTGGGCATTTCTGGGAGGTCAGAGGCATTTTGACAGGCTTGAAGGAGAGAGTGAACTCCTTAAGTTGTTAGGAGTGGGTGGAATTTCCCCCCTAATAACAGCACTCAGATCTGTTGTAAAGCAGGAAGAGTTGAAAGGGCAAGGAATGAGGCTGGAAGCTCACTGGGATGAGGAGTGAAATTAAGAGGATCTTTGAGGAATGCATTGAGTGAATTAGAGAGGCCAAGATAAAGCCACACAAGGAGCTGGATGGTGTTGACAGAAGCCACAGGGATGGGAACAGAAAAGAAAAAATGAGATTCTGCAAAGTTCAAGTCAAAGAAAGGATGTCTCAGCTGTCTGAGTGGGTTTGAGCCTGGGTTACAAACTCACTGAACCCTCTGAGTGAGGAAACATCCTGCAGCAGGGGTGGATGGAATGACAGCCAGGAAAGGGAAGTCTCTAATCGTGGTGGGGACTGTGGAGAAGAAAAGAGGTTGGAGTTGTACTTAGACGAGGTTTGAATAAAAGGACAGAGGTAGATGATCATGATGAATTTGGGAGGAAAAGAGGATGTTGGTGTAAATGCTGTTCAGGGCAGGATAAATAGGAATGAAAGGGAAGAATATATGGAAAGTAAGGGTAGGTGATGGAAGGTGTGGCTGGCATTGGAAAAATCCACTGTTTATTCCCATGCTTTGATCTGTGATAGGGGAGTTAGATAGGAAGCACTTGAGGAGGGTGTGCCTGATAAAGCAGAGAAAGAGCTGGATGGACCCAGATGTGGAAGTCATGGATGATCCAGTGTGAGATGGAGGCAGGAGATCTGGAATTCCTGTTTGGCTCTTCTCACGCTGCCCTGCTGCCTTTTGCTGTTGGAGAGAAAGGGTTCTCCTTTTAAAACAGAACAACAACAACAAAACTTATCAGCTGAGAAACCTGCACCAGTTTGGGTTTAATCTGGTATTTTATTTTTAATTAACAGACTACGGGCTATATGCTTGCAACTTCCTTTCTTTGTATGCAGAAATTAATTGCATTTACAGTTTCCCTCATCTGTCCTTTGATATCTTAGTATCATTGGCACAAACAGTTCTTTAAAGACAAAACTTCTAAGCTACTTCTGAGGAAAAAGACAAGCTTTCTAAACTCTTTGATGGCTATAGAAATATTTTACAGCTTTCATACAATATTCCCTTTGCTCTGGAAAGGAAACCTTTAACATGTCCATAAAACAATTATGAAGATGATCAGGAAAAGTACTTGTTTCAGTTGCCTCCAAAGAAAATAGAGTTGGTTCTTTGTGTTTCAGACAGTGATGGAAAAACCTGAATCTGATTGTTTTTAGTGCAAGCTAGACTTACACTATTGTCACAGTTTCTGAAGCAGGAAGGCTTGAAAAATAGGGTTAGGAAAAGCAAGGTTCTTCAGAAATTACTTTTAATAGTTTTAGTATCAGAGCAAAAATTCTGAACATGCTCTTTTCAAATAATTTTTGTTTGTTTGCTCAGATGGGAGTTGGAAGGTCATTTTTGGTTGTTTTTGAACATAAAAGGGGTTGACTTGATGTCACTCCTGATACAATTAATGTAGCCATCCCTTGGTAAGTAAAGCAGCCCTTGCTATTGGAAATGTTCCAGTGTGCATTTGCCACAGCTTATTTACTTTGTGACACACAAGCACAAAACTCTTCACTACCCCTTGGTTTCTTGGCTGTTGATCTTAGATAAATCAGTTACTGCGTTTTCCTCCCTTTCTCCAGTCTGAAATGACCAAAACATCTCAGCACTTCAGAGCCCCAGATGTGTGTGCTGGCCTTTAGAAAGAGGGAGACAAAGGCATGAAGTTTAGAGGAGAGCTGACAGAGGAGTCTAAAAGGAAGACCTATCAAAGATGACACTTCAGCTGCAAACTTAATAAAGGAAAGAGGACAAGTGGAAGGAAGATTTAGAAGGGGAGGATGAAGAAGATGTGCAGCTTACTGACACGTCCCTTAGAAAAGTTACTGAACTGATGAGATACAAATTACAGGGTAATAAAACCAGGCTGATATTTGAAGGGCAATCCTGATGCTTCTGGAAGGCAGTGCTCTGCTAAATGCCCTTGGCCTTCACTGAACTGCCTGAAAAAGCACCTGCTCCCTGCCCTGGCTGTGGTTCTGAGAGGCATCATTGCTCTCATCCTGCAGTCCCCAAAAAGCCTTTAATATCTGGAGCATCACTCTGGATTCCTGAGTGTGCTGCTGACAGTGACCTTCTGGAGAATCTGGAAACCCCTTTTGTTCTGTTGGGCTTGGAAATTTAAATGGTGTGAGCTTGTCTGAGCTGTCAAATGGTTAACAGCCATTGGAGTCGTGACCCCTTCCCTCAAGAGAGATTTGTTCAGGAGCTGAATGTGCCACTGCAGGCAGCAGGAGGACCTTGCCAGGAATGGAGGGCTCCTTGTCTGTTTTCCTGTCTTGGCTCCATGCACTGCAATTGCTGGACTTTGCCTCCCTGTGTTAAATCTGCTGTTGGATTGAGCAGAAATGTGCTTGAACTCAGTGTGGATAGTGTTTTACCTTCCTGTCATTCCCATAAGTGTGACAATCTCTTATTGGTCTCCTCCAGGCTTAATTAATGCCTCTGAGGAGCAAGTGGTAAAGGAGAGCCTGGGTGACACCTTGGCTGTTCTGTGAGGTGTGAATGGCTGCAGGGGAATTGCCTGTTCCCTCTCTGTTAAGCAGATTTCACTTTGTGCCTTAAGGTATGGAAACTCTTGAGTGATGCTTAAGAGCAGGCTCAGCAGCAGTTACCTTTGTGAAAGATTTGTATTTTTAGTTTGCTGTCCAGCCGTGACATCAGTGGATAATAGAAAATGGGATTGGAAAGGACCATAGGAAGCCATCTAGGCCCAGGAAAAAGATTCCTTCCATTGGTTGTTATCCAGACCACGGCCACTTGTGAGGTATATGAGGGTACAAAGCTGCTTTGTCACCTTTGGGACTGTAAGAGAAAAGGTGACATGCCAGATGGAAAGGGCTTGCAGGGCACTGCTTGGATTATCGTGTAGCAGAGTATTAGTGGAAGAATCTGATTCACTTCAATTAGTGATATGTCAGTGTGTTTTGGCCAGAATATCCTGACCTGCAGATAACCCTTTGCCATGACACGGTTGGTGAGGTACCTTGACGTGAGGAAAGGGTTCAGCTGTTTAAGTAGCTGAGCATTGCTGCTTAATGAATGGATCACTTTTCCTGAAAAGCACAGAAAAATTTTAATGACTTGTTAAATGTTAATGACTTGTTAGAGAGCTTTGTGTCCTTGGTTTTGTGTTTGTAGCACATTATCTGCAACAGTAATGCACAGTTGGGAGACCTTTTGGTCTCTCTACTTCTAGTTTAGCTGATGGTGTAGTGCAAGGAAGCAGTGGGTACAGCTTTTTTTGCTATATTTTATGCCTTTTCTTACTGTATTTTTTATGTGTTGTAATGTCTTCCTACATACAGAGATAAATGTTGGGGTTTTTTTAGTTATAGTGGGAGATGTCTGGATTTCTGGGGGTATCTTTATTGCTCATTTGTACCACACCAGAGCAAGCAGAGAATATTTTTATGGCCAAGAGTACACATGTGGTGGTTGTGCTTCTGTTTCATTGCAGATTAACAATATTTCCCTATGCATTCTCCTAGTGATTTGGGGAACAAAGAGCACATTTTTGGGGGGACAGAGCAGAGCAGAAATAAGAGAATTGTGGCTGCTTTCAGCTGAAGGAGCAAGGAAGAATGGTTGAGAGATCACCCTTAGTCCATGAAAAGTTGTCCTTACTCAAGCAGAGGAGTCTGATGCTTGCGACAGTTTTGTTCCTGTGTGAGCTTGAAAGGATTTCTTCCATCTCAGGAGATGAGGGGTCTCCTTGTCTTTGCTGGTTTTGGGTGGGGCTTACTTAGAATTAAGAACAAGAATTGAAGAGTGGAGCCTGAAGGGTGACTGAGGGGGTAAGGAGAAGATCCAGATAACCTTGCTCTTGTGTAATAGGTTTGCCCTTCTTGAGAAAGAGGATTGCTGGTACATGTTTTGGAAGTGAGATAGCAGCTGCATTGTTTGTAGTTGGGTTTTGCAAATCTGGGAGGAAGGTGGCAGCTTGCAAGTGTGACCCAGCCTGAACCCTCTTTGTGGGATGTTTGCTCCTCCCATCTCTGTCCTGCATCTGCTCTGTGTTCTCAGAGTCCTGCTGATGTTGGTGCTCTGAGGTTTCTGTGCTGAGAGCTTGTGTGAACACCAGGGCCTTCAGTGCCACCAGAGTCCCTGTGGTGAGTGCAGGACCTTGGTCCTGTGTCCTGCCAGGCAGAGGGAGCGAAGGAGCAAAGATGTGCAAGAGTTTTGTTCTGAGGAGTTTGTGTTGCAGCTCTGCTGTTGCCTAGAACAGATCTGCAGAAGCACAAGTTAGCTGGATGAGGCCTTTTCTTTTCACTGATCCTTTCAGTGGAGGCTGTTTGTCCTCAGAGATCAGCAGGGTTGTTCTTTAGGAGAGTGTCATGGGTTAACACTGGCCAGATGTTAATGCACTTATGAATATATGTTTTTTCTCTAAAAACTACTGTGGGATGTGATTAGGAACAGAGCAGAGCAGGCCTAAACTTTGAAAACAGAAAACAAAACTTTATTACACTACATAAGAACAGAGATAGAAAAGGAAACTCTAAACACACATAAAAACAGAAATAAAAACTTCCCAGAACATTTCTTCTCCTCCCCCCCCAGTTTCCACCCTTTACACGTTACCCTTTATGGACTAAACCCTTGGGTTTTAAATCAAACAATCACTACTCAAAAAACTAATCTTCAATTCAGCAAGGTAGCGAGGAGTCTGTCTTGCACCACAGACTGCTCTTCAGGAAACACAAGCAAACCTTGCAGAGGCATGAAGGAGGCTTTGCTTCTGGAATCTGTCAAGTTCATTGTTTTCAGGATTCTGTAGCATGGGATGTTTACTCGAAATCCAGGCCTCCTTTCCCTCTGCTGCTTTGTTTACTCTCCCTTCCCTGAAGGTCCCATAGTAACGGGTGCTCTGCCTGCAGCAGTTCAAGGACACGACAGCCAAAGTGACCTTGGCCAGCGTGGCTGGGAAACCTCTGGCCAGGCTGCAGCAACTCAGTGACTTCAGTATCCAACAGCCAAACCCTTCCCCAGCCCACACGAGCTTTCCAAAACACTTGTCCACATTGCCCCATCAGTGCCACGGACTTGGTTGCCTTGGCACCAAAATTCTAATGTAGGGCAAGGGTTAGACTCACTCCAGCCAGCCAGGGTGATGATACAGAGCCCAGGCCTCTGTGGTAGTCCTGGTGTATCTTTGGAGCAGCTGGAATGTGGAGTTTCACAATAGACCTAAAAATAACTCAGGCCCACAACACTTAGTGTATGTTGATGTGAGTGTGAGCCATCACAAGTTCTTCTGCTCAGTTCTTCATGCTGCAGCTTACATCCAGATTTTAGGCTGCTCTTAAATCTACTTTGTCCTCACTGTCCACACCATTCACAAAGAGACAGAGGCCAAATGGAGCAAGAATTGTGAAAGATCTTCTCATGTCTTTGTAATTCTCTGAAGTCCATGACTGCTCTTGATTATCTTTTTATCATGCAGATATTTGCTTTTGGTGCTGTAGTGTGACACTTGATTTAGCCTTTGTTAGTTGTTTAAAACAATTACTTTGGAGGCAGAAGTGACCAAGGTAAAAAAGGAAAGATGTGCATATAAAAAAGAAAACTTAAAAAAAAAAATCAAAAGGAAATACCTGATCTTTTGGGTCTGGCAGTTGTTAGAGAAGATGTGCCAAACAGGAAGAGGGCAGTGGAAGATCTTGTTGCATTCCTATCTGCCAGTCATTGGATATGGATATTATCTGCTGCCACGTTTCCCAGAGCAAGGAATGATATCATTTGTTTTGTTCTTTGATGGTCACTCTCTGCTCATCCTGATGAATTTCTGTATGTTTACATAGAAGCTGTAGTCTGAGTAAGCTTAGCCATGGCTAGTCAAGCTCTGTTAATAATATTTACAGTGACAACTGTGCATCAGGAGAACTCCCAGTATTTGAGTGAGAGGCAACACAGCAAATCCTGACCCTGCTAAGCTGTGTAGTGGATTCAGGAACATTTTAGGCTGTGAAATGTGCTCATCTGTTAGCAGCACACAGAGGTCTGGATGTTACATATCACGCTTCTCATGCTAGCTATGTCCTGTTGGGTGTCCAAAGAACGTTTCACTGTTTCCCTGTATAAACTCCTGCACATTGGTGTCTGCACAGCTTAGTCCAGCTCTCTGTTTGCCTGGTAAACATCTGTCCTTGGCAGGATGGAGGCTGAGGGAACTTGGATAGAAAATGTGCTGGTGGTGTGCCAGATGTGGGAAAGCATGAAGCACTGAAAGGGAATCAGCTACTTGATTTGCTCTTTAAATCACAGCTTTTGAGAAAGAAAATTGAACACAGGGGTTGTAGAGCAGGTTTGCCACCTGGAAGTGTACAAAAATACCTTTTCTAGATTAGAGGATATAAAACTTTTAGAAAGGAAGGACTAAATTAAAGGATTTAGATATGGTTGTGAAATATTTAGGTCTGTTACAGAGACAGAGAAGCTCTTTGAGTGCTGTCAGCTTATTTCAAAGGAACCTCGTGTGGGGATAGGAGAGCTGACCTGATTAGGAATACAAATATCCTCAAGGAGGAAACTGCACTCCCATCAGGTAATTAATTATTAGCAGCTATGTTTGACACCTAAAACAGAAAACAGAGATTGTGAAATAATTGCTTTGGGAAACCAAAACAATCTGTCCAAAAGCTGGGGCATCCAAGCTGTTGAGAAGTCACCATAGTGGCTGTTCTCTACTACAATGTCATTATCCCTCTCTTTTCAAAGCAGAGTCCTGCCAAATCAATACACACATTCAACTGGGGGTGGAATGTGTCTATAAACAGCAAAAAGAGAAACTGTGTAGTGATTCAGTTCACCTTTAGGGAGTGAGTTAATATATTTGCTGATATAATTTTCCTTTAGAGCTGGGAGGGGCTGGTTGTTGGGAGCTGGCACAGGGACAAGCTCATCCTGTTGTGACCCTTCCCCAAGCAGCTGCACGGGGAAGGCCGGACTGTGGCACCCTGCGTGGGTGTTCTTACAGCTCTTGCCAAAGCAGGTGTCAAGTGCTGGAGGGAGCTGCAGTGTTTTAAAATCAGCTGGGAAAAGATTCCAGGCAGTGTTTGGTCCCTGGAAGCTGCAGGTCAGGCCAGAGCTGTGGCTGTGGCTGCTCACACACGTGGGGATTTGTGTGCCCGTGCTGTGCCGGGGATTCCACGCTCTTGCGAAAGCACAGAGCCAGTGTGTGACTGCAGTGACACCGTGATCTGAGTCATTCCTCCTGCCAGGAAGGGTTATCTGCAGTCAAACTGGGGACCAGAGGCATTCTTGACTCCTGGTCTGTCTCTTGTGCTGTGTGAAATTGTTAACCCTTAATGTTAACCCATGGAATTAGATTGCACTTATTTACCTTATCAAATCAGCAAATGTTACTGAAGAGTAGAGCTTGGCTCTGTAAGTAGATGCATAGAAATCTGCAATAAAAGCTAATTCATTACTGTTTCTAATAAAATTTTGGTCTGTGAAGGCTGTTGTTGAGGAACTCAGCATGGATCCCATCTGTTTTTGGTATCCAGTGGTACAAGTAGAACCCTCAAATCTCCAGTAAAAATCTTAGCAGAGCTTAAGGAGACTAAAACTTTTATTAGCAGTTTTTATTAGCACATTAGTAGGCTTGGTGTCTAAGCTTGGCATGTGGTGATTATAGGCTGGGTACATGTAGCAGGCTTTTGGAAATAGGGAGATAGATCCTACAAAATTCTGAGAGGTTGCTTCTCTTCATACCAATAAACATGCAAAAAGTGTTATTTACCTTTTACACGAGCTTTCCCAAGGGACTGTCGTGTCCCCAGGACAGGACTCTACAGAATGAAGGTCGAGACTGTTTTTTTGTGATTTTGACATACAGGAAAAACACACTTTAAAGAAAAGACTTGAGTGAGGATCATTTAATAACTTGGTTGTTGTTTTGCTTGTAGTAAGAGTTGTGAAAGTGCTGATGCTGTCACATGTTTTACTGGTGAAGTCACCTCTTCTTTTGGGACATAAACCATCTCAGTCCATTTGAGTCAGTCCAGCTGTGTCTTTAACTGGTGCACAGGTGAATGGTGTGAGAATTCCTGAACCATTTTGCTGCTTGATATTTAATCATGGTGGTTACTGAGAGTAAAGGAATGACTTTATAAGGGTATCATGCAATAAAACAAGGTCTTTCTCTAACACTCACTGCATATGAGGTTAAAGATTGCTTTATGAAGTTAACTGTGCTATGAAACATTCATCAGTGCCCTGTGCTGTGCATAGTTACCATAAGCACCATCATTATAAAGTAACAGATCCAACAATTCAGCAGGACTGCAGCCACCAAGGACAGGGCTGATCTCTCCATCTGTGTGTGGGATCCTGGCATTGCCCTTGGCCTGTCCAATCCTAGACAGGCATTGGGAGCCATCTGGGAAAAGTGTGGTGAGGATTATGTGACATGAGCATTATTAGCTGCTTCCCTGCCAGCCCTGTGTCCCAGTTAATTAAGGAATGGTCACTCACAAAGCCTTCCCTGCACTGCAGCAGACAAATCTTCACAGCTCCAGTTTGACTGGTGACCTGGAGGTGGAAGTTTGTTTTCCACTCCTTGTTCTCTAAATGTTCAACCTTCCTGTGGTCCTGGATGGATGAATCCTGGGGGGTTTCACTGTGGTGTTTGAGATGTGGCTGCCCCATGGCACGACCATGCCCAGGGCAGTGGGGAGTTCACCATGAATTGAAGGGATGGTTTTGGTGAAGCGTTGCCACAGCATTTGTGTGAGCACAGATCCAAGACAGGTCTAAGTGGATACTTTTCCTGTGAGTTGTGCATGACCTTTTAGAGACTTTTTTTCTTTTTTTTTCCCACATTCCAGGCTGTTTTATGTGAGTTCTGGAAGGAGTTTTCTCCCTACATCATCTTTCTATGGGATTTTGACTGATCTTTCAGTAGTTTCAGTAGTAACACAATGGTGCCTTTACCCTGCTTCTGTCTCTTGTGTACTTTCTGCTTCAGCTTTTATGTAAACTTTGAATAAACTGTGTGTGCTGTTGCAGTCTTGAGTCTGTAATAACTGAATTTGGGAATCAGCCTGGTGTTTTTCAAGCTGCAGGGAGCTGGCTGCAGACAGCTGGGATGAAAGCTTTGTATCACAAGGGGAGAGCTGGGGGAGCATCTCTGCTTTTGCAAACCCGTAAGGCGCTTTCAGAATAAGATCCCTGAAGTCTTGCAGTGTATTTATAGGCTTGTAATGTTCGGAGAATGTTACAGTATCCTCTGCTGCAGAAGTGCCGGTTTCGGGTTTCTCTAGCATGGTAAACAGGTCTGGGCTCTGGTGGTATGTGCTGCTCAGAGAGCTGGGCTGATCTGCCACGCTGATAGGGTTTGTTTGGGTTTTTCAGAAGCTCCGTGTGTGAAAAATCTTTTAAGTCCCAGATCATCACATCTTGATCGGTTCATTATTCTGGGCTGGAGGCTTAATGTTAAAAAGATGCTGATGCATTTACAGCTGTCCATACAAGAGGGTCCCTCACCACCAACCATCCTTTTAAATGAAAATTGAGATATTATCAGTTCCTGATCAGCTTCCCTGTATTGGGAAACAGCTCTTACTAGTTAATACTGTGACTCTGAGGAGGCTGATGAAAAGCCAGTGGCAGAAATCAAGTCTTAGGAAGAAGTGGAAAATTTCAAGACACTGAAGTAAGTAGGATCACTTCTCTTTATCTTGAAGCAGCTCTAAAAATGACACTTCTTTCCACCAATGCAGGAGAGCACAGGAAGCACTTCAAAAAGAAAGGCAAACAAAATGTATTGAAAAAAGAAGGAAAACCAAATGTACTGATCTGATGTGAAAAATGTAAATCTATTCCTTGCTGGTAACATTTCTGTGTGGGGTGTGTGGCTGAGATATGCTTGGCTGTTTTATCCTGGCATTGCCACTGCCACACTTTGTGCCCATGGGCAGCTGCTCTCCATCCTGGAATTTCAGATTTGGGCAATGGAAGGGCTGGGATTTGCCTCTGAGCCTGGATCTCAGAGCTCTGTGTCAGTTCTGTGTGTCAGCTTCTTTTTCCATGATGGGCCTTCTGGCAGTTCTTTAAGAAGTCCTGATTTTTGACAGTGGAAGTGTGTGGCATTTTATAAAGTGTTAATATTTATAAAGTTACAAAGTGTGTGACTTTTATAAAGGGGTGAAGTTAAGGAGAGCAGGGATCAGGGAGAGGTTTTTGGAGGGTCAGCAGTGACAGATGTGATGGTAAGGCCCATTTTCTCAGCCTTTTGACTGACATATTAATGACAGTCCTCAAAAAGTGTTTTTCTTTTCATGCTGTTCCAGTTCTGTACTAAAGTGAGCCACTGTTGGCCAAGTGTCTGAAAAGCAGGAACATTTCTAGAAATATCCTTTGATTTCTGACTGGAAATGAGAAACTGTCTAAATATTCAGAGTCTTTAAATAGCCAGTGACTGAAGGACATTCTAGCCTTCAAGTCTCCTTGATGTTTGTACTGTTTTTTGTGTTTGCCCAGTGCTATTTTCACCCTTTCATAACCTGCATGAAACCTGCATCTGGTGAAGGCTTTTCTCAGTGCTCCTTCCCAGCTGCCTGCAGCCTCCCCCTGGCCATGTTTGACTAAAACTGCACCAAGGGACTCCTTTCCCTGGTTGACACAGTGGTGGTGATATTAAAACTCTCAGAGTAGGTGGGATAATGCTCCCAAAATGTGAGTTTCTCAGCTGTCCCTGAGGAGGCTGCCTTGACACAGCACCTTCCAGGTTATTCCTGAGTCCAGCTAGACCAGGTTGTCAGAGCAGAAGCCCAGGCACTGCAAACTTTCATTTATGCAAATTACATTAAACTTCCAAGCTTAAAATAGCGTTGAATTTATAATGTAAATAAATCATTTCTTGTGGATTTGTTGGGGCAGGAGTATTTGCTTCAGGCATACAGCTGACCTCTCTCTTTCCTGTTCCATTTCAGGAGGTGCATACCTGAGCCTGCCTGCATGAAATTAATTGAGATAACATGTTTCTTGGCAGGTGTTGGAATTCCAGTTTGCCACTGGCTGAATTTGATCTTTGTTTTTATTTTTCTAACAGTTCTTAATAGGTAATGCTCATGACATAGGAAAGATATTTTTCTGGTCCAGTGTCTCTGTCTTAAGATGAAAGTATTATTTTTAAGAAGTGATGAATCAAGCAGTGAGGGGATGTTTTGGTTGTTTTAAAGTGTTTGATTTAACTTTGGTACAAAGCTCCCTGCTGTCCTTTGTGGTCTGTGGGCAGCAGAACATCCCCCCACAACCCTGAGCCTGCTGCTGTGGGAGGATTTCAGGGGAGGAGGATGAACCAGGTGACAAAGCAAATGACCTGCCCTAAATCTGCCTTTTAAAATGAGCTCTGTCTGGGATTAGCATCCTCAGGCTGCAGCTGGGATTAATTTTGTAGGTAGGAATTGTAAGATGCTAAAATGTAGTCTTCTTGCCAGTGCTACACACGTTCACACCGTGTAGAAATGTTTTGGTTTTTCTTGCCTGCCCCTTTGCTCCAACACACAATGCTTATAATCTGATTCTCTGAATGAACCTTTGTTTGGGGAAATACTGTTAGTTTTGGCTCTTGGAGAGCTGAGCTGACAGGCCCAGCTCCCCAGCAAAACAGATTGGAGATTAAAAAACAAACTAAAACCACGNGTTGCTGAAAAAGCCAATCTATTTAGCTACTGTACCATCAGGTCTGATTTTTGTCCTATTACTTAAATTAAGGGCCTCACTGCCATTACCTGTAATAAAAATAAAATTCTTACCCTACCTCAGAAAATTGCATGATCGTGTACAGGAAGGAACTGGGGGGAGAGAGGAAGTGGGTTTTGAGGCTGGAGCTAATAAGGCAAAAAAGAGTTGTTTTAGCACAAGGGCAGGGGGAATCTATTACTTAAGCAGGAAAACATTTCTGTAGCTTTTTCCCTTAAACTGAATTGACAAAATTCAGATTTGAGAACAAATTAATTTGCATAGAACCACAACATATTAGACTCCAGTGATCTGTAGGAGAAGGGAATCCTGCAGACAGCAGTAGCTGCTTTCCAGCCTGCTGGGCTTGCTGGGAATACATATTTGGGCAGCAGGTCAGGCCTGTAGAATCTTAACCACAGCACTTGGAGGTTTGTGTTTAAATTCCATGTACCACAGATCTTGGCCAGGTGCTCTCTGAGTGCAAGAGAAAAAATAACTGAGCTAGGGAGCCAAATGTAGCCAGAGATTTTCCTTGTCCTGCATATCAAAACAAGTGAAAAATGAGAAGGTGGGAATTAGGGGTTTATGTGTAAAACACAGTGGTATATCAAATAAAAAAATCCATGTCCTGCTTCTGCTGTGTCACTCATACACTTTGTAGCCATGGGCATGTAATTCACTCTTTCCTTATTTTAAGGAGGAGATCCTGCATTCCATCCTCAGAGGATATTTTAAAAACTTCTTACTTGGTACAGCATTTAGTTCACTACAATCCCAAGATCACTTCCCAGCTGAAATTCCTGCTCAGCAGCTTTTACACATCATGGTGTGGAGAATAAACCTAATTTTTTTCTGAATTGGAAAAGGGGATTTTTCAGGCTGATGTTTACAGCAAAGTCTTCTCTATTGCCTTTTATTAGAAAAGGATTTAAACATAGGGCTGTGGTGCTGTTGTGAGCGTTTCTGAGGGAGATGAAAAATGGGGAGCTGCAAATTAAATCAGAAACAGCTGAATAAAGCATTTGAGCTGTGTAAAACCCATAAACTCTACCATGTAGTTTCCATTTAATCAACATATATTCAAACCACCTGTTAAGTGGAGGATATATGGAATTTATCTTAATATTTTAAAGTCTACTTCTCTGCCCCTTCAGTGCTCTTTGTAGAAACCAGTTTCCTAAAATGCTGGCATTTCTTAATGCTAACAAATAATGAAAAATCCCTAAATTTCTTCTGGGTTTGCACACAGATAAGTCCCTTTCTGCCCAAATCCAGAGGGTGCTTGTGTTATGTGGTTTTATGCTGACTGAAGTCCATCTTAAAATCCTCTGATTAAGGGAGGAGAACAGGGGATTCTTCTCTTGTGAGTCATCTTATCTCCGAGCTGGATCCTGCTTCTGCAGATGTCGGAAGGAGTTTCTCATTGAGTTCCTTAATTGAATGTTGTTTCAGTGCTACTGGTTTAAATTTTGCAGCTGTGAATGGCATCTCACGTGTATGTTAAGAAAAAGTGTCACCCCTTTGTCTTGTCTCTGCTGAGTCCAAAACATCACTGAAATACCCTGCAAGATCATTAACTGAGTGTTATTAACTTAGAACAAAGAGATTCTCAGAGGCAAAACTGTGCTTGTAAATGGATACTGTCAGGGTAGTGTTAGAATACAAACCTGCTCCCTAATTACATTTCAGTTGATTGAAGAAAAAATTTAGAAATCAAAGGTGCTGAACGGAATCAGGTCACACTCTCACAGTGGATGTCTGTTTCTTGTACGTTGCTGCAAATTTTGTTATGTTTGAAGGTTTTTTTATTGTTTTAAAGTACAAAACCTGCTGCTTTCACTGGAGTTTTAGAAATGGAGAGTTGTGAGAGATCAGTGCTGTGTTATCTGCCTGCTTGCTTGGATCTCAGTTGCCTGAGGTGTAGTTCCTGAGCTGGGAAAATGAATTTTACAAACCTTGGGGCTCTCTTGGTGTATCCAGGACTCTTAGGTGAAAGTTGCAGCAGATGGAAGTGGCAGCCCCGGGTGCAGCCTCTCCTCTGCCAGCCCTCCAAAGCACTTTGGGCCACTGCATCCAAGGGGATTTCCAGCTCTGTTGGCTGTTGAGCTGAAACTCTTTTGGTTGGTTTGCTGTGATCAAATCACTTGATGAGGACATTTGGACTCGGGAAGTGGAGATTTCTTCATGGGAGACTGTGCTGAGCTGCTGGAATGCATTGCAAGTCACCCATCAGATGCTTTTCAGTGCTTTGGTTTGATCTGTGTGTGATAGTGAGGAGAATATAAAAGTCACCTGTTCTCCCAGTATTGCTTACATGACCCCAGCCTCTGGCAGCAGCATTCCCTGCAGGATGCAGCAGGAGCCTGGCTCACTGTGCTGCTCAGCTTGGGCACCCTCTGTGCAGCACCAGCACTCCCACAGGCTGTGGCTGCTCTGTCCTGGCTTGTGCTGGGCACTGCTGGGTCCAGTTCTCCACTGGGACATTCTCCTGCTCCCCTGGTTGGGAGCAGCATCCCTGCAGAGCTGCAGCAGCTCTGGGAGAGGGGCCCAGGAGCTCTGGTGTGCTCTGGGTTGCCTGCAGGTTCATGGTGACCTCTTGGGAAGTTTCTCCACATTCGCTGTAGGAGCTGGTCTTACACAACCGTCAGGAGCAGCAGCCAGATGGTCTCTCCTTGTTTGGGTTTTTTTCTTGTTGTTGTTTTGCTGCTTTAAAATCTGAAGACTGCTTCCAGTTAGGCAGCTGCTCTCAGTCACAGTGCTGTTCAAAGTAATTGACTTTCCATTGACTTTGGAATTTGGAATAGTGTCTAAATATTGTTGTCAGCTTCATGCTGATTCCTCTCCACTGAGGCTGAAGTCATTTCACTTATGACCTCAAGCTGGACTTGTGTTTTGCTCCCATGGGAACTAAAAATAATAATTATTTTAAGAATAGGTTCTTAATCACTTCCTTCTTTTGATGTACTAGTTTTGTTTAGCATTTTCTAAGAATATAATTGAAAATATTTTAAACTATTTGTGTTTTAATTCCAGTTCTAATTAGCTCTTTGAAGATGCAAGGAGTGTACCAGACTTGATTACAGTTCCTTTTAGTCTTTTTATAGAAAAGCATTTGCTCTTGTTATTCTGAGTGCAGATTATTAGAGTTTTGTTGCTTTGGCAAACTGTCGAGTCCCACAGAGCTGTGAAGAGATGAACATTAAGTTGACAGATTTCTTAGTCAAAGCCATGAGGGCATTTTGTCAGTGCTGGTGATGTATCAGCACATTAATCTGCCTCCAAACTGTTAATGTACAGATGAGAAACAGGAAAAGATGTGCTTTAGTCTGGGTTTAAAGGAAAGATAAGGTGTCCAGTGGTTCTGAGGCAGAGCTGGCTGTGCAGTGAACACTGAAGGTATTGGGATATTTTGCAGTGATGGGAGAAATATTAAATGGAGATCACTCTCTGCCCTGACACATTTGTTGGATAACAGAGAGATGAAATAGTTGGAGATCTTTCCATTAACTAAATCTTGATATTTAGAAGTGGAGTTTTGGGAGATGTATTTTGAAGCGTGGCATATGGCACTACTGAGGACTTTTTACTTGTTTATAGAATTGCAAGTTTTATTAAAGAAACCTTTTAATAAAAGAGCTGCTGGTGGGAGGTTTCCCAGACCAAATAACAAAGTGGGAATCATCAGTTCTCCACCCTCAGGCTCTATGCATGGGCCAAAGCCCATGAGCCAAGGGAAGTGCCTTGCACTTCTGTAGGATATGCCTCCCATTTGCACAGCCACTTTAGAGCTTAAATGTGAGATGAGCTTTTAAATAAATCATTTTTCTCCAAGTTCATTTGTACTGAGTGTGTGAGGCAAACATGCCAGGGCACTGTCTGTGCTGGTGCATCTCCAGTGCCAGTTCATGGCAGAGACCATTCCTGGCTGACCCTGAGCTCAGGGATCCCTTCTGAGAGGGCAGGGTGTTTGTGGGTGCCCTTGCTCCTGTCTGTCCCTGGTGTCTGTCACCCTTGACCTGATGCTTGTAGTGTGTCAAGGTGAGCCTGTTCCCTTCCTTGCTGTGTGGGTTGCAGTTGGTATTGCTGCTCCAATTCCTTCACAGCAAAGTTTCACAAACACCACAGGAGACAAAAGCTTGGAAGATGTGGGGCTAAAACCCCCCCAAAACAAGAGAGAGAACCTGGAATAGGCACAGTTCCTATACTTTCATTTCTGGCTTGAAATTTACTGTGTTATGAGTGTTTCCTACTTCCTCTGCCTTGTCAATAGTATGGATTAATGATTCATAAAGGTGTGTTTTAAGGGCTGGGTAGTTCATGTTTATACAGTGCTTACTAGAGTCTCTGCTGATTCTTCTTTTTTCCTTCCATTTCCCATCCACCTCCCAGGAGCACTCATGCACAAACCATTTCTTTTTCCAGCCTTGCATTTCCTTGGAGAAAAGTTACTCTTTCTAGCCTGTTGGTACTCCTTTGTGACCAGCTCTGATTACCAGCAGTGTAGAATTTGTGGATTATGTTTTTCTCTTGGGCCACAACTGGCATTTCATTCCTCCTTTCCAGTGTTACCAGCCTGGAAAATTGAATGGAACTGTATCTGACCAAACATACAGAAGCCTCTTAATTTTAAATCATCTCAATCCCAGTTGGTGGAAGCTCAAAGGTGGGGATTAGAAAAGGTGTGATGCTGGCAAAGAGAAAAGTGTGGATGAAATGAATTTAATTCCTGGTGATCTTTGTGCTGTCAGTTGTGACAGTTCTTAGTTCTTGCAGAGGACTCTTGAACACTGGATTCATCTCTGGGTCCTGAATCAGTGAGCCATGGACAGCAAAAGTTGTCACTGTCCAAGTGTGTTTTGTTGTTTCACCCACTGACAGTTTGGCTGTTTAGGGAGATTCTTTGCCTTGAAAGGAAAAGGAGAGAGAAAAACTGAAGCAGAATGATTTGTTGTCTGTTTTGTTGCAGTGGAAGGTTGGTTTCACCGAAATGGAAAAATTTTAAGGGATTGAAACTTCAGTGGAGAGATAAAATCCGTCTCAATAACGCCATCTGGAGGGCCTGGTACATGCAGTGTAAGTACCGTGCTGGGGGCGGGTCTTTCTTGAGACATGGGTGAGAAAAAGAGAATTCAAATTATTGTCTAGGGAAAGGCTGAGGAATCTGCTCAAGGTCTGATGGTTCAGAGGCAACACTCTTGGATCAGGGCTTTCCTGCATGTGCCCACGCTGAGGATGTGCTGAGTGCTCCAAGCACAGCCCGAGATCTCCCTGATTCCTGTTGTTTATCGGGAAGGAATCCTGGCCAGGCTCCCTGTCACACCTTGGCACTGCAGTGACAGCTCTCTGCAGGCCTGCAGGGCTCAGCCCTTGCATTTTGCTGTTGTTTCAGACCTGGAGAAGCGCAAGAACCCCGTGTGCCACTTTGTGACCCCTCTGGACGGCTCCGTGGACGTGGACGAGCACCGGCGGCCAGAGGTGCGTGACACCCCGGGAACAGCCCAGTGAGCTCTGGAGTTTAACAGGATTTTCTGTGCTGGAAACAAGGGCAGCACAGCCCATCCCTGCTCTGTTTTTATTTAGAAGCAGAGTGAACCTGGTTTTGTTAGTTCAAAACATTAGGATGATCAAGGTGCAATCAGAAGGACATTTATTATCTGTGTAACTTGTGTTAATGTTGTCATTTAATGAATTATAACTCATAGAAGGGCTATTTGAATAGTTAAGATTTTGACAGCTGCTGCTGTCTTCTGACTGGAAGTCAGTGGGAAATCAGAGTGATGACTGTTTTCAGGACTGAATCTAAGTGACCCTGGGAGAGTTTTCTGTATTTTATGTAATTGGAGAGGTGTGGTTTCAAGAGAACAAGCAATTTCTTTTTCTGTGTTGAGGTAGTTTCACAGACAGATCAAATATGAGTTTGTGTTCTTTCATTTTTGTGCTCCTGTAAACATAAATGAAAACTAACATCTGCCCTCTGGCTCCTTGCAGAAAACCAATGAGGCCCTTGATGTGGCAATATGTGGCTCTCTCTATACTGCATAACTCTAGAATAATTTATAACTCAAAGGAGTTCCAGATGAGTTTGTGGAACTGTCTCAGGTTTTTGAAAGAACAGTGTTGATGTTTGTGTTGAAAGTGACCCTCGAACACAAAGTTAAGGCTCTCATTAGTCTGCTCTCCCCAACTTACACACTGCTCTCTGTAATACATTGAAGACCATATTTGTCTGATCCTTTTGTTGCCATCAGTGTGTGGCCTGCAAGGTCCTCCCTGAGCTGGACATCAGATTTCTATTGCTTTGTGTCATTCGTAGCAGCTTTTGCTTATGTGTTTGTCCATGCATGTGACCTTGTGAAATCCACAGGATATTGTGTGCTTTATACATTATATTTCAGTAAATTAATTTTAAAGAGGTTTTTTTGTCATTTCTTAACCCTTGGTTATGGTTGAGCTGCTGTGGGACATGCTGACAGTGCAGTCAGACGTCATCTTGTGTTTGATTTTTGTGGGAAAGATGAAGTTAGTACTGTCACATTTGCTCTGTGATAGCTGAACTCTGGGACAGTGTGGGCTGCTGATACATGAGCTCAAACAGAATTAGCATGCTTTCTTTTGCATTTTTTATGCCTGAATATTTGCTTGGAAATGTATTGAATATTCAGCCCTTATGTGATTCTGTGTAATTCATGGTATGTGTTTGTGTTCTCAGGCCATTGCAACAGAAGGGAAATACTGGAAACGAAGAATTGAAATAGTCATTAGGGAATACCACAAGTGGAGAACATACTTCAAGAAAAGGGTCTGTTGATTTACACAGTGAAAGTAGTTTGCTTGAGCTTGGTCAGTGTGCTGTTGCTTTTTTAGTTTTTCTATGACTTTTTCTGGCATACAAGAGTACTTAAAACAGATGATAAGCTGGTACAGACATGCTCATCTGATTAGTTCCACTTAAATAAAAATTATTGTGCTGGGACTGATTGTGCATGATTGGGTCTTAAAAGTTTGCAAAATCAGATCTTCCACTGGCACACACAGGATCTTTTCTGACTTCAGCATCTGTTCTGTTCTCCTTTTGCAGTTACAGAAACACAAAGATGAAGATCTTTCAAGTTTGGTCAGGGTAGGTAACACCACTGAGAAGTGGCAGCATTTATGCTTGTAGAACCTGCAGCAGATAACAAAGTTGTAACATGCAGTAGCTTGCTTTGATTAAAATCTAAAGACAAGCATCTTGCTTAATTAAGCCTTAATTAAGGTTAGGCACCTTAATGTTCTGTTCCTCAGAGAGCAATGTAAGATTTGTAGCTGGAATTGGAGGGAGGAGAGGTTGAATGTAAAGTGCTGTGACAGAAGAAATGGGAATGAGCATTGCATGCCCAGAGAGATCAATCTCTGTGAGGGCTGGCAAATGATTTCATCTTGTTACTGAGTTGTAACTGGCACTGCTGCCTTGCTTGTGTAACTGGATCTGTGAAGATGTGGGAGCTGTGTGTTGCATATCTTCCTGCTGTGCCCACAGCTCAGGCTGATAATATGCCAGGATCCTATAAAAGGACAAAATGGTTAAAGGAACAGTGGTATCCCAATTTAGTATGTCCCCTTAAACTATCAAACCTACTTTGGGTATATAAACTGATGAGCAGAAGCACTGTTCTGCTGTTTTTGCAAGGAAGTGCAGTTTAACTCAGCCTGTAGTGAGGGATGGGTAAGCCAAGTCACATTATGTTGTATTTTTCATGGGCAAAAAGTGTCTTGTGCAAACTTTTAGTGTGTGTCAGTTTCAGATACATCTCACAAGACAGGAGTTGTTTTTTGCATTCTTGCTAATACGTTATTTTTATTTTTTATTCAAACCAAGGGTTTGTTAAACTCAGTGCAAAAATACTTGTGTAATCAATCAAACAAGGAAGTGTTGTTATTTGTCTTACATACTTCCAGTCAATATCTGGGTTTGGGCAAAAACCTTTGTGGTATTTCAGTGAGCTGAAGTTGCTGGTGTATCAGAAGCACCAGTGATGTGTTTCAGTCCATTTGATGGCTCCTCAAAAAGAGGTTCTTTCTTAAAAAATGCGAAAAATAAGAGCTGCTTTTACAGATCTGCACCAGACTGCTTTGGCATTGCCAGGCAGCCTGACCTCTCCTCCTTTCCTTTGACAGGATGATGATGTGGTTCTGTGGCAAAAAAGAAGGTATGGCAGAGAAACCCCTGTCCCCATGGAGGAAGGCAGCCTCTTGGATGCAGACATGCTCATGTCCGAGTTCACCGACACTCTGTTCTCCACACTCTCTTCACATCAGCTGGTTTCTTGGCCAAATTCCAGGGACATAGGTATTTGCTGGCTGTAGCTATGTTGCAGTGAGAACCCCTACAAAAACTCTGTTTTGTTTGCTTTGCTGCTCTTGTAGTCTGCCCAAGAAATCTGACTTATATTGCTGATACAGATATAAAAAAATCAGGGAATGTAGCTGTCTTACGATTTTGTCTTAGCTCCTTATGTGCTGCTCCCAGCTTTGCCCCTAAAATGTTGCTCTGAATAAATTTGTAATGAGCAGTATTTACTTTATCAGTGGTGAAGGCATTGTGGTTTATCTCAAAGCATAGTTGTGTGTGTATTTTTAAGGGAGTGCCTCTGTATTTTTGTTTGACTTTGTCCAGTAGAGCCAGTGCAGGTCTCATCTGTACAAACAATCCCAAGAGCTGGAGGCTCCGACTGTCTGATGGGGCAGCACTGTCCACTGTTCACTGCATGGATGTCTGAGCAACTCCAGAGCAGCCATGGTTTACAGGAATTGTACTCAAGGCAGATGAAATGGGTGATGGTTTACTCTAAAATACTCTGCTGTGAGCTGAGGTGCCTCAGGCTGTGCTTCCCCACAAGGTTGTGTGGTGGAGCAGGAGGCATCTGAGCTTGACAATCCCAGATGTCAATTAGAGCCTTCACCTCTTCCATTTTAGTAATTGAAAGTTTCATTCCCCAATGGCTCTGATATCTGGACTGTGCTGTGGCTCTGAAGAGAAGCAGATGCTCAGTTCCTTTCAGCAGCAGTTTTTCTGTGACATTTTGGCCAAGCCTGACTGTGGAGTGTTTTATTCCTGCTGCTGTTATTATGTGAGTGATGGGAAGCTAATCTAATCTGTCTGCTGAATTTTGCAGGACACTTAGGAAATGCTGACATGATTCAACCAGGGCTTGTTACACTCCAGCCAAATTTTGATTTTATGGATACCTTTGAGCCTTTTCAGGGTAAGAATTATATATTGTCAGTTCATTAATTTCCTAAATATTGCAGTGATTTGTGAACTAGGTTTTAAAGTTTAAGTGTTAAAAACATCTAATGTTTCCCTGTTTCACACTTCTTAGTGATGAAGACATTTAACATTTTGTTTGTCTTGGAATGTTTTATGGCACTGCCAAGAATTCCATATAACATTAAACTACTGTTGACAACTTTGATGGTGATGATCTTCATGGAAGTAAAGAATCATATCTATTTGCTGGCTCTGCAAACAGTCTGCATTAGATAACTGTACTTTGTGGGACTCACTGAGAAGATCAGCTCTTGGCTGTCTGTGTGCAGATGAACCTTTAACAGGACTGATTTTTGCATTGTTTCAGTTTGCATGAAAGTTGAAGGAATCAGCCCAAAAGTGATAAGTTCCTCTGGAAGACAGCAATTCACTGTTCAGTCAACAGCAGTTGTATGAAGCAAAAATCTCATTGTTTCATTATTTGCTAAATAATACTGACATTCCTGTGAATTTAGGATCTAGCAATGCTGTATCTTGAGTATGAAAAGTAGAAAATTAATAGGTGACTTTTCATGTTTCAGAATTATTCACTCCCAGTCGCTCCAGTAATTATTTCCCTTCCGTGTCTGCTGTCAGCTCAGCTACCACAGACAGCAGCAGCCACTCTTCCCAGGTAAGAGAGGTTTGAAACTGCAGGCTCTGATGTGAGCTGTGTCCTCTCAGGAGGAGTCCAGCCATGTCTGAATCAGTGATATTTCCTTGTCCCTCAGTCTCCTGTCCTGCCGTCGGGTTCACTGCCCAGCACGCTTCCAGCAGGGAACATCAGCGACGGACTGATTCCTTCCTCAGTACCTGCTCCTGTCATTCCTGACGTCGTTGCTGACCAGTGCTCCAGCATTAGAAGTGGGGGATCTTTCATGCAGCCGGCAGATTTCCCTCCTGACTCATCTCTCAGCGGGCCACAAACTTTCATGTCAGTGTTCCAGGCGCCCCTGCCGGTGCTGCATCCCGCCAGCTCCCAGCAGCAGTCGCCGCTGCCCGCGGTGCCGCTGAGCTCCAGCCTGAGCCCCGCGCCCGCCGCCTTCGCTGCTCCGGACACGCCCAAATTCGGCCTCTGCGAATCCTCGGTCATCACCCACACGGCCTCTGCCACGCTGACCCACAACGCCCCCGCCACCACCTTCAGCCAGAGCCAGAGCCAGAGCCTGGTCCTGGCCACGCAGCAGCCGGGGGCAGGCGTGCCTTGTAACCTGGCCTTCCAGACTGCTGTGGTGCAGGGGCAGCCCCGGCCACAGATGCAGTCCCAGCTGACATTTGCACTCCCCAAACCTGTTCCTCTGGCCAGTGCTGGGACGAGACCCAAACAGTCACAAAAAATAGTGCCTGCCCCGAAGCTTGAAACAGTGTCCTTAGTGGTAAAGAATGCCTTCATCACCCCAGGTGAGGAGCACTTTTTTTGTTTTCTGAGGAGGAAAAGACCTCCTTGCTTTCCTTGCTTTACATAATAAGTTACAATAGAGCTTCTGAGTGTGTCTACAGAAGCCTTGAATCCACTGGCTGAATGCAGTGGCTGCACTGTTGAATGGGATGCTCTGGACTGCTGCAAGGATTGGAAGCAGTTTGGTTGAGTGTGAAAAGCTGGCCTGCAAAAGGGAGTCTCATTGTAACATCTGTGATGGGCTGTCCCCATAGATACCCTGGATTTAGGTGTGGTGGTGGTGGGTTTACTACCCCTCAGAGCATTCAGCCACAGTGGAGGAGGAGATGCTTCTGAGGGAGCTGGAGATTTTTGTCTCAAGCAGTCCAGAGACCCTTGAGATGCTTTAAGTCAGGAGAGAGTTGCAGGTTGGGGTAGGAACACCTGGAAATTCCACACTGGATGGGTTTCGGAGCCACTGGCACTGCACAAGGCAAATAATAGTGTTCAAGGCAAATAAGATAAGGAGAGAGAATGGTGCTTGAGGTGGTTCTTGTGGGAGAGCTCAAGGCTGGAGCAGAACAGGCAGAATGCCTTTCTTGGGATTATTGCAGTCTGTTTTTAGACTTGTGCTGGCTGGGGGCCAGATGACTTCAGCCACTCGAAATGTGCAACAATAACTCGAGAAAAAGCCTGCCTGGAGGAGTAATGTTAAATACTAGGGAGTAGGTGTGTCTGCCAAGGGCTGATAGTGAGGTTACCCACCAAAAAGAAAAATCACTGTTCAGCAGAGGAACAGACCCAAGAACTAATTCTAGGATGTCACTGGGATCAGTTTAGTCTGTGATTAATAGCAGGAGGGTGTTGATGGCAGTCTTCCTATCTATAGTATATTATAAACCAACAGTCCATGTACCTTCACCAGTCAAGACATGCTTTTCTCACCTAGTAAAGATTGTAGGGAACTTATTTTCAGAAAGCCTTTGCTCCTGCTTTTCTCAGTGCTTCCTGGGTTGTTCCTCACCCCATATATTACTTTCCCAGTGCTCCACCATTTACTTCTAGACCATCACAACCAGTGGCTTTGTTTCTCATCTAGATTAGTGTCATGTGTTTGGGGATCGTGCTGTTCCTAAACTACTGGGACATAAAGCTCAGGGGACAAATCCAAGAATTTATATAAATACTACAGCTTTATTTTTGGCAGTAGAATAAACATCAGTACTTGTAATCGAGGCATTTATGCCGTCATTTTTGCTCAGGACAAACAAATCATCTCCTGACTGTAAAGCAAATTACATTATATCTTGTGTTAGAACTGCTGTGTGGTATAAGGGCTCAAAAACCTGTACAGATTGTCTCATCAGGTGCAAGACTTCACTGCTGTCACCACTTCATGATAAATGTGCTGATTTTGAGAAGAAAGTCTGCAAAAGATGCATGTGTAGGACAGAAACATGAATCATGTAAAGGGACTTCTAAAAATTGTTGCTGGTTGCTGCAGTTCCCCAAATGTGGAAGTCAGACAGGCCAAGCCTGTGCAGCAGCATTAATGCACTGGTGAGAGCAGGCTCTTGAGGGCAATAGAGATGTCGTAAGTCCAGCTGAACATCAGTGAACAGTGCAGGGGTTGTGATTCCAGCTTTAGATGTGGGAATGCTGGAAGAATGAACTCCCTGTGTGAGTGACAGAGCTCTCCTCCAGACAGACCCACTCCAGGGCTGGCACAAGGTCTGTGCAATCCACAGGCATCTCTTATGGAGGCTGTGCAGAAACTCCAATTGAGCCAAAACACAACTGTCACTCACAGGTGACACTGTCAGGGAGGGGACACTGGATAACCCTGCATTTTCCCTGTCCTGCTGTGTGTGTCCTTCAGGATCCTGGTGCTGAACTGCAGAGGGGTGGCTCAGCAGGGGCTGGGCTGTGCTGACACTTCTGCATCATGACTTCATTTGTACAAAGGAGAGCTGAACCAGTACAGCCAAGAGTGCATGGTTCAATGTATGGCCAAATATGTTTGGTTCAGTTCTATCAGAACCCAGACAGAAGCTGTGACTCTGTGGGATTCTTCCCTTAGTAACAGTTTAGGGTGGTCAGTCATAATCTGTCTGGACTGGGCAAGAACCATGTCAGCATGAATGCTGTGGCAGTAACTGCACATCTGCCTTGATTACATGGAGATCTCCACAGATTCATGGAGACATTTGTTGCTATTCAGAATTACCTCTAGCTGCCTAAGCACTGCAGAACTCTTGGGTCTTTAGCATATTTTGTGTAATTTTGATACTGATTCCCAAGCACACTTGGTTGTCTGTCATCTAAAGCAGCTATAAAACCAGATAATGAAAGAAGCTGGTAGGCTGAAGTGCTGGGGGAAAGGATTTAAGATAAATATATATATATATAAGGAAACTTGAAGTATTGAGTCATTGACTTTCCTGGGTCAGCAGAGCAAGCCTGACATCCCAAAATGTGGATGGAAGAGGAGAGCTGAAGATGGTCCTCCTCCTGTCAAACCTAGCTCTGACAGAATGAAAACTTTGCATCTCCCTGAATTACTACATACCTCAGTAAATTCACCTTGAAACAGTGATGCTAAAAAGAAATAGAAAGAAATTCCACAGAAATAGCTGGAGTGTTGAAGTCCTTTGAACTGGATTAAGGGGGTTGAGATTATTGGAAGACTGGTGGCATTTTAGATGCCCATTGATCCACACTTGTGTTTAATGACAAGTTATTTAATACAAAATAATCTCCATCTTTTTTTTTTTTGTCTCATTAACTATTCTAACTGAATTGTGTTCTTCAGCTGCCTTTCAGGGACAGTCCAGAGCTGTGATTGTAACTCCAGCACCTTTAAAAAGAGAGGGGATTTTGACGCCAGCCACGTCTCAGTCTAATGTTGCAATTGCACCAGCTGGAATTGTCAGAGTAAGGAGAAGAAAAAAAAATTACATATTTGTTTTCTAGGCCTGTTATTTGCAAGTAGTGAGAGCCATAAAGTGCTCAGGCGGGTAACGAGTCCATTAAATCATCTGTTACCCAACGTATGCATTTGTGCATTCAGCATTATGTTTGCTTATTTTTAATGTAGCCACTTTATGGGCTTGGAAGCACTTAGAGTCTTGACAGGCTCTGTTGTCTCACACAACAGTAAGATTCCAAGGAGGCCTGTATTCTCAGTGCTGTGCATGGGGATGGTTGGTGCTTTAACTGCAGAAGCTGGAAGGAGCTCAGGGAGCTCACCTTTCCACTGCTATGTTGGAAAACATGCCCTGGGTATGTGAGTGGGTTTCCCCAATATGTATGTGCAGGAAGATGGAGATAGAATTCAGTATATAATGCTGTTGATGTGTTGTAATACTGCTTTAAGTTATGAGAGGATACTGGTCTCCTGCCAGAAGCCTGACTTTGGTGCCTGCCAGTTCCTTATTTATTAGCCCTTGTTTCATGTCATCAGATTGTTAATCATGTATTATTAATTTGCTACTTTTAGTGAAAGGCAAGGTAACAAATCTCTCTCTCTCTCTTTTTCTTTCTTAATCTCTCCCCCTGCTTTCTCCTTTCTCTCCTCCCTTCTCTCCCTCTGCCCCTCCTGCTCTCTCTTTCTCTGTTTTCCTCTGTGCTGTTCCTGTGCTGTTCCCAGGCTCCCGGGGTGACGGAGTTCCGTAGTAACATTCTGGTTGGTCCAGCACAGCGAGCTCCAAGTAGTCAACAAAGCCAGTCCACAGTCTCACATCTCTTCCCTCCTAGTGTAGTCCAGGATGTGTTGGTGAAAGGAGAGCACATCCCTTCCCACTGTAGCAGTTCACAAGTTCCCTCACCTACACCTAGTAAGTTAGAAAGCTGTAAGCATTCTCTCTCCTGCAGATGGAAGTGTTTCTGTTGGGTAGGCAGGGTGTAAATGGGCCTTGAGGATCCCTAGAAAATTTTTGAATTTTCAGGCCCTTCTACCCCACAGCTTCTGTTGCATCCAGTAGTTTGCAATTTTTGTCGTAAATGTTCAGTGTCCCCACAAACTGATTTTGTGCTTCCTGTAAGTGGCTCCTTTCTAAAATGATGTGCTGTCATAGTCACCAAGAAATGAAAGGCATCTGTGTAGGAAGTGCTGAATAGGTTTGTTGCTCAGTGTCATAGCTCTGATTTTGACTGGAGGATCTCAGACACAATCCTTGTAGGTAAGTGCAAAGACTCCTTTTGCATGTGCATTGATGGAGCATTCCCTGGGCTGGTTCTGGTGGTAAATGGCTTGGAAATGTCACCATCATGTCCCAGGCCTTTGGAGACAAATGGGGGAGCTCAGCAGGACGGTGGAATCACAGTCTGTGCCTCCAACATTCCTTTGCTGAAATGTGTGTGTGAAAGGACTGTTACATCTTGCTGCTCAGGATGTATCGTGTGACATGAGATCCTGAGCTTTCCCAGCAGTCTTGATGTTTTCTAGCATGTGGTTGCTGCATCAAACAGAGTAATTTGGTTGCCAACTACATTTCAGTTCGGTTCTGAGTAGAAACTTCTCACAGGTTATATTTGCTACAGAAAGTTGTTTGTTAATGTGTCTTGTATTTTTTCCTTTCTGAAGGCCGGGACTGTCAGAATTCAGGCCAGGGTTCCCCCTGCACCTCTGAGCAGAGCCCCAGTCCGCAGTCTCCTCAGAACAGCAGCTCAGGAAAACCTGCCACTGACCCTACTATGGCTGCATTTAAGGTATGTGTCTGTTCCACTGAGGGGTTTTTCTTCTTTGCCTTCATAGGTGCTTTTCTGTCCTGATTTCTGAGCACAGGCTAGAGAAGGTTGTCCTTCAGGACAGTGGCATATTTGTGTGTTGGGTTTAGGTTACTACTGCATCTGTGCTGCTCTGAAATCCAGAATGTCAGACTCTAATCTGCTCTGCTCCTCAGGGATGTGTCACCAGAGGGGCCAGTCTTGGCTGTACCTCTGCAGGTCCTTTTGGTCATGACAGCAGTTCCTGCTGTGGCTCACAGGAGTGTTGTGACAGGTGTCAGTTTACTTGGTCAAAGATTTCAGGCTTAGTGTTCTAAACCTTGGCTTTTTGCCATTGTTCTGTTGGGGCTCTTCAGTCTGCAGGGCTCTGGCCATCGCTGGAGGGGAAGTTCTTGACCTGCTGAGTTACTTACATGTCTGCAGTGATGCTTTGCTGCTCCACAGAGAAGCAGCTCCACAGACTCTACGAGTTACCTGTAAAACCCTTCAGGAATTACTGGGGTAAGAACTCGGCGGTCTAGAGATAGCACCGAGCGCTGCTTGTACCTCACACACGAGCTGACCTTGTCAGAACACTTTCTGTGGTGGTCTGAGAAACTCCTCCACAAAAACCCCATCAGAACCATCAGCTGTAACCCTCTCATTCATTCTGTTGTGAAAGGGAGCATCACTTAACGTTTTGCAAGTGCCAGCCCCCTTGTGGCTTCCCTGGCCCTGTTACCCTGTGAGTTGGTGGCTCTTTGGTTACTCCAGGGCAGACAGGTAAGTTCAACACCTGCAGCCTGTCACTACACTCAGGTCTAGATCTGTTGCAGGGGACTGTCAGAGCTGCCCCTTGCTGACCATGCTGCAAGTTACTCATAAAAGTTGGCAGGGATTTGCTTGGCATGAAAGCTCACAAGCAGTGGATGCAGCCTGTTGTGCTGCTAGAGAGTAAGATAACAAAAGAACAAATTAGTAGGGCTGGCTGATGGTGGGAAAGTGGAAAAGCAAGGACATGGCTATGAAATAGGCTTTGCAGCCATGTAAACACACCTGCTGTGACAGGAATTGCTTTGGGTATGTACTGTTAGTAACTTCTTTGTGAGATAAGTGAGAAACCATGATATTTGCTAGGCTTCAGATGTATGTGCTTTTGTTAGTTAGATTAAACACTTCTGTATTGCTAGGTAACATGGTATTTCAGTTTGGCAAAGCACAGAGGGCACTGGAAATCAGTTCTGCTCATGAACCTGCATTTTCTTTGATTTTGGGCAACCACTTCACTGCTTTATTACATTGCTTTCCTCCATTATAAAGTGGGGTGATGGTGAGAAAGCCTCACTCTGGCAGGAATGTATTCTCAAAATGCAAGCCCTGTTAAAGAAGTTTCTACATCCCAGGTTTTCTGTGGCAGATTCCCAGGAAAAAGGAGTAACTGAGTGGTGCAGCAATAGGAACAACTCAGGCTGGTGCTGCCAGAGAGGGACTCAGAACAAAGAAATCCCAGGGCTGTCACACAGTTATGGTCTCTGCACCTCCTTCACACACCTCTGTGTGGAGTGGGGATGTTTGGAGTCGTATCTGGAGTTGTTTTGTTCCTTCCTGGATCGTTTCTCTGTGTCCCTGCTGTGGCTGTGACACCATCCCAGGGATGCTCCGTGGCTGTTCCAGCTCCAGCTGAGCCGGGCAGGAGCCACAGGGCGGCGTTGTGGCCCCAGCTTTGGGAAGGGATCCGCGGCTGCTCCTTTGTCCTCAGCAGCTCAGAGGCCTTGGGATAATCTGGCATTCCCAGGGCTAGAGAAGGAACTAGAGCTCCTTTTACAGCTTGGAAAGGCTTCTCTTTCTATGGACACCACCCTTGGCAGCTCCTCTCAGTGGTTTATGTGGCTCCCCAGCCCTGGGATTCAGGGGCTGCAGGATCCTCCTGTGCCTAAAGAATCCTGCCAACTCTTTGCTTTGTTACTGATTGTGAGGTGTTTCTACCACAGTCTGGACCCATTCTGGGTCTGCTGATCTTTGTGCTTTTGATAATATAAATCCTAAATATTTTATATCCTGAGGACACAGCTGAAGTTTAGCAGGAGGTGTAGGGTAACCCTTTCTTCCTGTTAAAGCACTCCACAGACAAACAGTATCTTTCAAACCTTTGTGTGCCTTGCTGGCAAGTAACAAATCATGTGCATGCAGTACAAGTCTAGAACCTTCAGGTAATAAAATATCTTTCAGATTTTCTCCTTGCCATCCTGGTATGTGATGCTTAAAATAGGTGCAGATGTCAGAGGTGGGTTGTTCCACAAACACACTGTCAATTCAATATTAAGATTCTGGAGAGTCATTCCAAGGGAGACTGTGAATGCCAGCAAGTCAACAAAAATGACACTGAATTTGAGTAGCTGAAATAGTCACAGCATAGTGAAGGAGAACAGCATAGACTGAGCTGATTTTATTCATGCAGAATCGAAGGATGAGGCATCTTTCAGAACAAAAACGAAGGTCTAATATCAAGATTGGTTTCAGTGCTCTCAACAGCTTGGTGTCAGCCAACTCCAAGTCGGTAAGTACTGCAGCAGCACTTAGAGTTTAATGTGAAATGTAAGAAAGAGCCATTCTAAAAGCCTTGTTAATAAATGTAATCATTTCACTGCTGAGTGGTCAGCTGAGCATAGAACACACACTGCTGGAACACAGCAGTGAGCAGAGGTAGAATGGAAAAGCTCAGGTAAATTCCTAAAATTTTTTATGCCATTGAGATCTCTTCCTCCCAGCTGCAGTCAGAGGTGTGGTCAGTTCAGATGATTTGGAAAATCTCTTTTAGGAGTCTTTACACCACCCAGCTGTCTTTAAGAATCAGACCCTTTTTTTCCCCTTTCACTTGTCTCTTGTGCATGGGTTTACAGAGGAAAAATCCCAAATGATTTTTTGTTGTCAAATTAGTTTGTCCAAACTAAAAACTTAGTCTGACTACACTAGTTAAATTAGTTCACTAAATTGAAATACAGATACAACTGCACAAAAAAATTCTTAGTGACCTTTAAATACTAGGAGCTTTGAAACATGGTAAATATGAAAGCTTTTTATGCAGCATGTTGATTTGTTTATATTTTTATAGTTTCACAAATTTAGGCAATATGTTGTCAGAATTTCACTTCCTGACTTGATTAAACTATTTTAAAAAGAAGTCCTTTTTGAAAATTCAGCTTTACTGAAATGTCAGATTATTTTATTTCTCAAGTACAGGTATTTAATTGGCTCTTCCAAACTGAAGATGATTATTATCTGTCTCCTTTGATGGGTCCTTCTGTTTAATAACTTCACGTTTCCCAAAGTAAATATTTTATATTATCAACTTCAAGCAGAGCCTCCACCAGCTCTATAAATGTCTGGAGATGTAGCACATCCTTCAGCACATAAGGAAGAACTGTAAATATTTTTAAGAGAACAGATAATGAAACAAAACATTTTGAATTATTAAAATACTTCTTTCAACAAAGTAGCAGAAATGTAATTTATGGAAGAAAACAACCCAAACAGTACAGGTTCTGTACTGGAGAGGATTCAGAGAAATGCAGAGTTGAGCATCTGAAGCATTTTGCTCTGCCTGACCGTGTGCTTTTACACACAATGGAGGAAAATTAAAAGGTGCTGGAGTGCAGGTTAGGAGCATCAATTTCACAAAGCTCAGGTTGTTGCAGGAATTGAGCTGTGTGTCTGTGCTTGGCCTAGATCAGCCACGCCATCACCCTGCAGAAGACAGTGGAATACATCGCCAAGCTGCAGCAGGAGAGGACACAGATGCAGGAGGAAACCCGGCGCCTCCGGGAGGAGATCGAGGAGCTGAACGCCACCATCCTGTGAGAGCGGGGAGCTGCAGGGAGGGAGCAGCAGCCTCAGGGGTGCCTGGGGCCAGAGCAGGGAGTGTGTGCTCCGTGTCACACCAGGGAGCAGAGGGACAGAGCAGAGCTGCTGCCAGCTCCAGGCAGGCGCTGGTGCAAACCGTGGAGATTTTCAGCAGGCTCTGAGCGTGGAATGCACAACAGGGCAGCATCAGGGAAGGTGTGTCAGGTCAGAATAGTTCTGAGAATAAGTCAGTGAGGATGTTTTTATAAAGCTCTTTGGTGATTGAGCTCTCACTCTTCACAATGGCTTTGCTGCAGTTTTATTTTCAAATGCAGTCAGATTTTATAGAAAATTGTGATTAAGTACATAAGACACAAAACTTGGGCTCCAGAAGTTTGCCACTGGCTGAACTTAACTGTGATGAATCACCTTCCCAGTGCCTCAGTTTGCTCTGTGGGTTTATGGTTATGTACTATTGCAAAGCACATTGAGAACTGCAGTGGCTTTACTTCCATCTCCAGAACTTTCAGGTTTAGGCATGATGTTAGAATTAGCAGCAAATCAAAATCTTTTTATTTTTCTTACAAAAGTTGATGAAGTCTGCTTGGTTTTATTTTAAATTGATTGGTTTCATAAGAATCTCTGTTACATCTTCTCCTGTACCATTGCTGAGGAGTAACTGTAAATTTTTCCTTTACTCCTAGTATGCCTTGTCCTTAATGGATGCCCAAAATTACTTTGTTCTATGTTATGCTTTGTTTTCAGTTTTGTTGTTTGTAAAAGATGGATAAATTGCTTTGCTGTGTGACTATAGACAAAATTGTTGGGGAAAAAAGTGTTTATTCCTGACTGGAGCAGTTACACTCTCGAGGGATCATGCACTGGGAAGCTCCTCCACCAGGGATACCAAGAATATACACTTTCCTCATGCTGCAGTTCAGTCTGGAAGGGAAATGTGTCTTTTTTGGTGGGATTCTGACCTCCAAACTTCTTTTCAGTTCTTGCCAGCAGCAGCTCCCTGCCACCGGGGTTCCTGTAACACGGCAAAGGTTCGACCACATGAGGAAGTTGTTTGATGAGTACGTGAGAAGCAGGACCCTGCAGAACTGGAAGTTTTGGATTGTATCCTTTTATACCAGCCTGATGAACTTGGGCTTTGGTATTGGTACTTTTAGAACCAACAACTTGGGATTCTGATGTGTGACTTTAAGCCAAGTTACTTAAATAGCAAATGTCCTTAGTTTTCCATGTCCACACATCTGTGTATGGATATGGATTCATGCAGAACCTGTTCACCTCAACATGTGGGAGGTAACTGGAAAGCAAAATGCAATGCAGAGGCAAGATTTCCTTGCTAGGTTATTGTACTGTAAGAAATCTTTTGTGGACTCTGCTGTTAACTACAGCTCAGGATGTCTTTTGGGAAACACATACAGACCATAGCAAAGATTTCAGGGGAAAAATCAGTTACTGCAGCTGTTCAAAAACTTGCATGTTCCCCTTTCCTTTTTTCTCTTCAGGTCAGTGTGGAGGAATTTTGCAAAATATAGTGAATATCACTAGGAACTAAGGTTCAATTTTTTTCTCAGTCTTAGATTTGAAAATACAATTATTTGAACATTGCAATCCCTCTGGCAGTTGAAGTCCATTTAGAAATCCAATGTTTTCTGTGCCATAGCCATTCCCATAGAGTGTTTTGGACTCCCCCTTTGTTGTCTCCCTTGACATTTGATGGTTTGCAGTTCAGCATTATTATCAAGCCATTGTTTGAGTCCTTCAATGGGATGGTTTCCACAACAAGCTTTAAGGATCTGAACGAAACTGCACTGGCCTGGTTGGATCAGCACTGTTCTCTTCCTGTTCTGAGGCCAAGTAAGTAGAGTTCCATCCATCAGCTCTTCAGATCATATCAAGTACAATATAATAGCATTTCTTAAAAGTCTGAGGATGGCAAAGAAAACACATGATGCTGAATGTGACTTTTGCTTCCTTTTTGTTAGCTCAGTGAAAAAATTAGATCCTCCTCTGACTGTGAAGACAGAAAAAAAAGTTGAACATACCAGAATTTAAACTGTCTTTAACTAGATTTAAATTTCAAAAGCTTGGCTCTAGTTGGAGTATGTTTGGCAGTGTGATTTATCTCATAATGAGGGAAGACCTCTGAGATTTGTATTCAGCTTTGGAGTGACCTTCTGTTTGAACATCATTGCTCGATTCTTTCCCTCTTGCCTTTCAGCAAGTATTTAATTTACATTTATAGCTGTCAAGGGGTGCTCTCATTTACAGAAGAAATAACAGTCAGATTAACAGCTTTTCCTGATGCTTTCCTGCCTTTTTTTTTGACAGTGGTGCTGAACACCCTGCGGCACCTGAGCAGGAGCACCTCGATCCTGTCGGACCCATCGCGGCTGCCGGAGCAGGCGCGGGACGCCGTGGCCAAGGCCAGCAAGAGAGCTGGGGACACCTAACAACCAAAGACACCGTGGTGCTTGTCCAGGGGTGGGGAACCCTCCAGGCCCTGCCTGCCCAGGCCCCTGCAGTTGGTGCACTTTAGAAGGGCTTCTCTCCATCACCCGAGACGTTCAGGGCGCCTGGGCCTGCCTTGCGGGGAGGCGCGGGCGCTGCAGCGGTGTCAGAACGTTCGGGTTCCTCCCCAGTGCTGTGCTGTGCTCTGTATGTGAGAAAAAACACCAAGCTCAGGTAAACTCAGCAGGTTTGTGCCCTGCAGGCAGCAATAGATCTCCATCAATGCATCCTTATGCAACTAATGGAACAGCCTCAGTTCTCTGAAGTGTAAATCCTGTACACCGAGGAATGTGCTCTTCAAGGGGAGAAAATACTTTGGATTTCGTGAAGCAAAATGTGCTTTTTATTTTGTTTTCTGGTGTTCAGTTCCATGTGTTTTACTTGAATAGTGAAAATTGTTGAACAGGATCATATGAAAAACCAAAGGAGAAGAAAAATCCGTCAGTGATGTCAACTCATGGCAAAAATACTAGAATTAAAATCTCAGGCTGTGTTTTGTGTATTTTTATTTTAATGAGTGTATCATTGCATTTGATGAGTTTCAAGATATGCTTTATTTTCTAGTAAATAAAGTAGCTGATTTTTATTTTTTTTATATAGCCATGTAAGGGAGTAGCAGGCTGTGCAGTAAGTGCAAGAAAGCAGGTTTAGATTGTATAAATTCTGCAATTAGGATAAATACATGAACTTTATATCAATTTAATCAGTGAACTGTTTTCTTGCACTCTGCCCAGTTCAGCTGCCATCCTCACAAAATGTGCACATATAAAACACATCCATAGGTAAATGTAGTAGCACTTCAGAGACAAGAGTTGAGTTTGTAATGTTAAAAATTTGGCTTTTTTATTATTTCAGAAGCTATATCAAACCACAAAGACTTGCAGTCAGTTCTTTGCTTCTTTGTTGTTTTTTGCTTCTCCTTTCTGCCTTCTGTCTGAAAAACCTGAAGGACTTTGCTAGGCCTGGTCTGTATGGGAAGATTATGTTCAACATGAGTTACAGAACATGTAAAAATAAGTTAAAAACTCAAAATACTGCATAACATTTTCCTGTGACAATTTCAGCACATGAGTCCTGTTCCAGCAGTGATTGTCCATCCTGAGACAGCACTGGGATGTTCATTCCCATGGATTGTTCATGGTCTGGGATGATCCCATGCCCCTGTAAATCCACTCACAACTTGATCCTGATTGTTCAGAACTGTGCAAATGCTGGGAAACTTCCCTGGAGCAGTTTTCTTCTGGTTCCAAGAGCAGGCTGGAGATGCTGTGCAGCCTCTCACAGTGGGAGAATGAGGAATAACTGGAACCCTTGGGGATTGCACACTCTGGAATGGGCTCAGCAGGTTCTCCCTGGGGAAAGGAGCTTTTCTCAGCACTGTCCCCAATCTCCTCCACTTGAGGGCCAAAGTTTGGAAGGAAGAATCTGGCCTGGGAAATGGGGCTGAGCACAGGCAGTGGTTTTGCTCTTGTTTCTCCTTTGTCCTGAGTTTTTGCTGCTCCTTCTGTGAGTGCAGCACTGTAGCAAGGACAAAGCACAAAAGGTGAGCCTCTCCCTGCATGGAAGGGACTGAGGGCTGAAGGGGAAGGCAGAATATTAAATTTTGTACCAACACAGCTTCCTGGAGCTGTGCAGGCAGAGGGGAAATGCTTTTATTTCTTTTTTTTTTTTTTCAGTAGATTTGACATATAATTTGAAGTTTGTGGCACATGTGAAAACCTGTGTCCCTGTGGTAGAAGCAACAAAATTCCAAAATTCCATTCAGCCAAGGAATGGTGTGCAAAGGTTGTCATAGCAATGAAATAGTGAGTAGATTTTCTGGAGGGATCCATTCCTACATCTTTCATAATGTTATAATCAGTTAAGCAATATTCTTTTGGATACATCTGGGTAAGAAGTGTTGGATAAGTAAATCCTTTTTTGAATCAGTGCTTTCAATCCTCCCATTTTTATCACTGGTTGTGGATTTGACTCCAGTAAAATCATTTTACACTCTGGTGAGCTGAGGATGTCCCTGATGTCCTTTATTCAGTGGACTGATCTCACTATTTGTGTGTTAAAAACATCTGGGTTTCTAGCAAGAAAGCAGCAGGCATATTGCCCAAGGGCTGGTGTTTTTGCTGACCTTTTCAGATGAGCAGATTCTTTAGTGCCTCCCTTGCAGTGTGATCTCCTGCTTGTCAGCAGTGATGGTGTTTGATTTTTGCCATTTCTGGTATCGATGACGTGGGAGTTCTGTCCCAACAAGCACAGTGCAGTACAATCATCCTTCAGGGCCCAGGGAGGTCTGAGAACTGAAATCCTGACATCCTAAATCTCACTGAATGGATTGGAAACTGAAAGCAATCTTAAAGGAGCAGGGAAATTACACCTGAACTTCCAAAAACTCTGTCCATTCGCAGTTCTTATGTGGATGGAAAACTCATCCATCAGAATGCACTGTGAGCTGGTTACAATTGGAGGGAAAGTGTAACAAACTGTGGTGCAGAAACAAACTCAAAGCACTACTAAAAAACTCCAAATCTTAAAGAGAAAAAAATTAAATATTGCTCACTTAGGCAAGAGTGTAGGAGGGAGGAAAGGAAAAGTGAAAAGGTATTTCCCACTAGTGCAATTACCAGAAATGATGTGGCTGCTCTTTGAAGCAGTGATTCAATAAATTCTTCTCACCCTGTTATTGCAGATCAGGATTCTTTTATCAGTCAGCCTGTGAGGAGAGTGATTTCACTTCATTTGGAAACACAGGAGGAAAAAAGCTGGTTTATGTCTCACATCTGAACAGTAGAACCACTAAAGATGGGTATGGAATGAGGATGGACCACGTATGTATTAGTTCCTGCACAGTTTTCCACTTTGATTTATGTTTAAACGCCTTAGTTTGTATTTCTTACCCATGGAGGAGTTTAAATATTTTTTTCAAAGTTTGATAACACTTTCTCCTGTAATTTAAGCACTCTGATTTCCTCAGTGTCACCAAAGTAAGCAAGCCAAACACACAGTGCCTAAAGTCTGCACAGAATTGCAGGTGCTGCACATTTGTCTGGTGCTAAACTTTTGGAGAACCCCCATATAACTGAGTACAAGTCATATTCTGTCAAATCCAAATATTTCCCTCATTAAAGGAGTGGCTAAATAACCTATTTATGGCCTGTGATACGCACAAAGCCCAACTGGGATTGTCTGCTGGTTCTTTCTGACCTCAAATTGTATTAATTGGTATATTGTAGGTGTCCCCCCCCCAAACACAAGTTCTGGAGAACGTGGGCATTATCTGGTGTAGTTATTAGCTTGTATTGTAGTTTTTGGCCTCCTTTTAGCAAGAGGAGTAAGGGGTGAAGGTCCAGGAGCAAACTAGAACTGAAGGAATTGCTGAGGAGTGGGATCAGAGACAAGTGCACACTTCACCATGACAGTCTGATCTCTGCACAAAACCAAAGGATTCTTGGTTAATACCATTTGGCCTGACTGGAATCTTCTTCCATGCTTTTCTAGACCCCTGGGGAAGGCTTCCTTCAAGGGGGTGGTTAGTAGAATGTTTCCATCTGTGCCTTAGATCTTGGTGTCTTGTATGCATTTGAGTAATCATAACTCACTCATTTTTGCCCCTGAAGTGATGCTCTGTGGAAAATTCAGTGAATGGAGGAAGTGGGGCTTCCCTGGCTTTTTAGAGGATTTTATCTTTGTGGCATTACTGTGACCCTTTCAGACTGAGGTTGTGAGTGACTGTGTCTATGTTTGGAAAAAACTGCTTTTTTCCTGCTGAATCCACCCCTCTCCACTGCCATGTGCACAAATGGACATAACCTGTGCTCTGACAAACCCAGGAGACAGGCAAGGGCTTAAACCTCTAAATCTGAAATCTTGAAAAGACAAAGGGCTGTCAAATGTATTGAAAATCTGCCTCCCTTTGTATCTTCAGGTTTTTTTTACATTCCTGTGTGAGTGTGTGTGTGTTCACATGTGGTAGAAAGGACAGGGACTGGTAAATTTAGTTTTGTTTGCTTTTAAAGCCCAAAACTCCTGAAAAGCAGTTTGAAAACAGGAGAGGGAAACTTACTTACTTATTTGAAGGCTGTTTCACTTTCTCAGTTTCTGGAGTGGATAATTCTTGCCTTGATGTTTTCAGCTAGAAGGTACTGCTGAAAATTGAATGGATTTTTCACTGTTTTCTCCTTTTGCTTTTTATTTTTTGGTTCCTTCCCCCCTTATTGCATGGAAAACCACCAAAAATCAAAAGGCTGATGGCATCAAATTCAGTTTCTTTAGGCATTCAGTCACACCAGTCTGAAGGACTATGGACAATTGTTTGTAATTTTTAGGAGTTTTTTAAATTAGGTGAGACATCAGGAGTTTTTCTATTACTCCTCAATTTATACACTTGAGTTTCAGAGGAGATGTTTTGTTTTGGGTTTTCTTCTTCTATAGGACCCCAATATTTTTACCACAACATCAATTAGAGCTCTAGTTTTCTTTGGTTTCATTCTTGGTTGGATTTTCTGCTCATTTACTGTGTTGGAGCAGAAGTGGTAGAACCAAACTGTAGCTTTATCTGTAAAACTTGAGTTCTTCAGCTACAATTATGGTGACTTCAGTGACAAAGAAAAACACCTTAGGGATGTAATGGAATTAATTTCTAGCCGTTGTCTGAACTTTTTATATCTGAACTTTTCCAACATGAGTAAGGTTTTCAATCAAAAGATATCAATATTATGAGTAAGCTTTTTAACAATACAGTGAATAAATAGATCGTCTTCTTCTAACCTTGTATTTAAATGTGTTTTAAGTGAGTGGAATTAATTCTTGTTAAGAAAAAAGGAAAAAAAAAGGCTTGAAGGTATGAGGACTTCAGGTTGTGCTCTTGCTTTGCTTAGGTTTCCTGTTCTGTTGCATGACAACTTCTGTTGTGCTGTTGAAATGTAGCACTTTCCAGTAGGTATGTTAAATTGTGCAATGCATTTTTTTATATTTACAACCAAAACAATAAAGGATATTTTTTGGAAGAACCTGGTTGTAATGCCTCTATTTTCTAACTGGAGGTGGGGGAATAGTAAGTAGAATTATTCCTGGGCCAGGGTCAGCACTGGCATCCTCTTTGCAGCTCTAAAAGGTGACAAGAGCTCATTTCCCTGTGAGCTGTGCTGGGGTTACCTTTGTGTCTGTGTGTTTGGCATTCCCAGAGCAGGGCTCTGTATCCTCTCTGAAATTGCTGAAGTTTGGATTCCTTTTGGGATTGAGCTGCTTAAGTCCATTTAAAAATGAAATTAATAAATTTCCTTTAATGACTGATTTTTGTTTTTCCCTGCTAGGACACTCCAGCTCTCCGTGCTTCAGTTGTCACCTTCCTGGCATTTTGGATTTTCTTGCTTAGTGGAAGCAGCAGTGAGGCTCTAGTTGAAGTGAAAGGTAATAAAAGAGTGAAAAGAAGGATTTTATTTTAAAATCACTGCACAAGAGTTGGTGCTGGTTGATGCTATTCTTGTGATTGGTGCTTTTGATTTGCTACTTCTGATGAGAACTTCTGATGAGTCAGGCCTGCGGTTCCAGGAGGGCAGGAGGTACAGCAGGGTCCAAAACCCCTGCATTTAATTTTTCAGAAATCACAAGCTTGATCTCACATAAAGCATTTTTGTGGGGGTGAAGAGCAGTGCTATTTCAGCAGTGATAAACCAACTCTTCAGCCTGCCTTCACTCTTGACCAAGCACTAGAAATGCCAGGGTTACTGCAGCGATGCTATCGAGGCTCTCTGGGAGGAAGCTGTGGCTGCAGAGCACTGTTTCTGTACTACTGATTTAGTGGTGATTTCAGGGAGGCTGCTGTAACTTCAGCTGAGGTGCCAAAAGCATTGGTGGTTTCTTTTTGTGGCTAATCTAATCCTTGAACACTGCCAAAAGTGGACCTGCACTTGCTCTGTGGAGATGATGCCAAACAAAATCACTGTTGTAAGGGAACTGGCCTTCCAGTGGGCAGGCAGCTCAGGGCTCTCTGTATAGCTAAAATAATGGAATGGAATGCTCACTAGATTTTTATTTACTTGTTTTAACCTGTATTTGCCCTCAGGAGCTCATCTCTGCCTGTTCTCATCCCTGAGCACTCTGTCCAGGAGCTGGGCAGACAAGGAGTGGTTGGTTGGGTGTTGGGGAAGTTCCCTTTGTGCAAACACAGAGGAGCCCCTGGTGTCATCCAGAGATGTTTAACACCTTCCTGTTTCAGAACAAGGTGTGTGTGTCACACCCCCAGTGCCTTCCCACCACCAAATGGAAACAAACCCACAAAAGGTGAGACTCATCACACCCCTGAGTCCTGCTGCCCTTCTGACACTCCTGACAGAGCTCCTCTGTGGCTCCTCCATCCAAACTCTTCATTCCTCACAGGCCTCAAAAGCTTTGTTTTCAACCAGGATAAACAGGGATCTGCTTAGCAGGAGATCTTTGCTGCTGACCAGTCGTGATCACAGCAGAGATGTTCCCTGTGGCACAGAGATATCCCCCAACTTGCAGCCCTCCAGGGCTGGGAGGATTTTTTGAGCCCTGGAACCCTGCACCACCCAGGCCACAGGGCTGCAGGGGCTCTCTCACTGCTCTGCCTGGGGCTGGTGCCTTTTCCTTTCATCTTTTCCTTGACTGGTCTGAGCCTTTTCCCCTAGGGAACAACAGTTCATCTTTCTCAGGTAACTCTTGCCATGATGTGAGTTTGGACAGACCTGACTCATTTGACATCTTGTTAGCACTGCTGAGGAAGCATTTCCCTTTCTAAGGAAAACACTTTTGTTGAGCTATTTATACCTTTAGAAGGTGAAACAAAAGCCATGAATGGGAAAGAAACCACAGGGAGTGGCTCTGTATAATCCTGTGGCTCAGCAAGGCTTAAGTGGTTTGTGTCAGTCCTTGGCAGTGATGTTTAAGCCCTCGGGATGTGACTTTTCCTCCTCAGAGTGCTGTGCTGACCCCACCTGAAGAGGTCAGGCAGGTGTTGCTTCAGCCCTGGGGATGAGCACATTGCCAGGCAGTGGTTTTTTTCCAACCACTCTTCTTTTTCTATTAAAAATCAAGGACATGGGGTTGGAATTTTACCTCCTTGGTGTCACCACTATGTGACATCTCCACAGTTGTGTCTGAAATGGGGTCTATTTGGGGGGAATTCTTCCCCTGCCTCCAGCAAGGAGCTCAATCCCTCTGTTCCTCTTGGGAAGCTTGAGTGCTTTTCCCTTCAGACTTTTGAGGGGCTGACACTGTAACTCAGTTGATACCAAACCCACTTTTCAAGTCTAAGCAGAGCAGGGCCAGTGCAAAATATATTGTAAAAAAGAATTAGTAAAAAGAGAATCCAGCAATATTTGTTTTATTTAATATTTTAATTAAGTTCCAGTTTCTTTCTAAAGGTGGTAACAGGAAATGAGTAAAACCATTCATCTACTAAGTAGCAAATAGATCCCTTTCAGTATTAAAATATAAAAGTTTAAAATATGAATAAATAAATATATAAACTAGTTGCTTAAATAGATCTATAAAAATAGATGTGTAGTATAAATTCATAAATAAAATTCACTAGTGGAGAGAGAGGTACATAATCAGCCTGTTGACAATCAACTTTTCTTTAGAAAAATAACTGTAAGATAAAAATATAAATAACATTAAAATTACTGAAATTACACTTTCCTAATTATATATGCTAGGGTTGGTTAATTAAATTATCTTGACTCACATTCATCCATCCTTACTACATGCTGTTGCAAATAAGACACTATAAATAGATTTATAATAAATACAATCAATAACTTAACACATTCATCCTTTAAATATTAAATTAAACTAGATTATATGGTTATAGAGAATTCAATGTTGATCCTGGCATGTCACATTCAACCAGCATCTTCAAGTTATTTTTTCATCTTGACCATATCAAACTGCTGCTTCAGAGTACGAGTTTCTCGTGAGCTGCATGACGTCCTCGTATCTCTTCAGCACCCACCAGATGTAGGTTTTGTTCTCTGCCAGCCCCATGGCGTGGCCCTGGGGCAGGTCCTGGCAGCTGTAGAAGGCAGTGCCCTGGCTGAGCGTGGTGTTGAGCTGGCTGAGGTTGGCCTCGAGCGCGGCGGCACCGCGGGGGCAGAGGCTCTCCAGGCTGCCCCGCAGGGCGCGCAGGGCGCCGCGGATCTGGTGCAAGGCACAGCAGCTGGCCTGGAACGCCGGGCAGCTGGGGATCCTCTCTGCCATCTCCCTGCCTCTGGACACACCTCTGAGGAGCCCAGGGTGGAATGTTGAGGAGACACAGTTTTTCTGGGGGAAGGAAGAGGAGAGAAGTTGTTAATCCTTTGGTTTTCCTTTCCTATTTGTTGTGTTTTTGGTTGTGGTTCAATCACTGCATTAACACTTCCTCTGATCAAGCAGGCATTGCACAGAGTGTGCAGTTCCTCTCCCCATGCCTTGCTTCTCAGCTTTTCTCAGCTTGGGTTCTGTTCTTTGCCTGGGGGCAAAATTTACCTATTCCAGAGATCTGGCTTGGCCTGTGTGTGTTTTCATCTGTTTCAGCAGAGATGGTTTTGATTTAAAGAACGAATCCAGAGGAAATGTCAATGTTGGTTTTTATCAACTCTTGGGAACAGTCCCAGGAGCTGAACTTTGAGGCACTGACACCTGGGTTCAGTGATCGTTTTACCTTTCTAAGGAAAGGATGGGTGAGCAGGATTTTTGGCAGAAGTGCTAAAGCACTAGGGTCAGACTATAGGGCAAAGCAATTCTCACCACATTTCTGGTGATCTGGCTAAATTCCTGCAAGAAGATGCCCAACAGGGCTCAGGAGAATGAGAAGGAACACTGGGAATCAGGAAAATTCCAGCTGGCAATGAGCTGAGGCAAAGTCACCCAAGCTCTCTGCAGCTGCCCTTGCTCCAACTGCCCTGAAATAATGCAGTGAACGCTTTCCTTCTTGTATGGAAAGAAGAAAAGAGCCTACTTTAGCTTTTAACCCAAATTCTTCCTTTCTGGTGGTCTTTCTAGTGTTTTATAATAATTCAAGAGGTTTCCCCACAGACATAAGCACAGCATATGGAAAATTATGCACTTACATAGAATTCAAACAACTCATGTGCTTTCTGTTGTATTACTACGGCCAAGGTTGGTATCTCTGGAGTGAAATGATTCTGGTTCTGTCCTGTAGTCATTTTGCTTTTTGATGTCTCTGTTGGTGCCATGAAGACCAAAGGAACCAGTAAACAGAAGAGGAAGATTGCAAACCTGTTGATCTCTGCATTCAGATGAAGAGAGGAAACCGAAAGGAAAGAAAGAACACAATGATTAGTCTCAATCTTCTGCATAATTTTTTGCAAATTTTAATAATTTTGTGCAGCATGATACATTTTTAAGGCATATAGGCATAAAGTGGCTGAGCTAGAGATGAGCATCAACCAGTGCAACCTTACAGCCTGCAGCAAGGGTAAGTTACACCCACCTGCTCTGGGGTCCATGGTGGGATGGGACAGCAGTGGCTTGGCTGGGAGCTGGCGTTGGATCTGGTTCTGGAGCTTCTGCCTGCCTGGAGTGCTGTGGATGGGGCCAGCCAGGCTGCATTTAAGAGCTGTGGAGTCCTGCGTCAGTGGCTCCCCCACAGTAATTTTTTTTTTTTTTTGCCAGTGAGAATTCAGGTTTTTTTCTGTTTTGAAAGATTACATCAAAAGTTGATTCAAACGCGTCTTCACTGATTGTGATCTAGGTGCAGTTTCAAACTGACATAGAGGGTGTCCTGTGTCATCTCTTGGACTAGGAGCTTGGGATACTTGGCTTGGCCATCCCATCCAAATCCTTGAGCTCTTCAAAATGTGGGGTTTAGAACATAAATTCTTGATTTTTTTTATAAAGGTGGTTGGGAGCACGTTATTGCTGGCTAAAGCCATTGCTTCTCCTGTGGTCAGTGTAAGAGTGGGCCAGTGCAAGGCAGGCCAGTCCTCCAGTTCCATGTATAAATCCTTTTCCTGGATGCCTGTTAGACCCTGTTCCCAAAAGATGCTCAGGATCCCCCCTCCCCATCCCAGTCACCCATCTCTCCAATTCCCCTGAGGCTGTTTCCTGCTTCCAGTAACCAAATACAGGAAATTCCCATACACACCAAAACAGAGAATAGGTGCTAAATAATGCCTAGGAAGAATGAGTTACAGTGGTCTATGGAAAGGACAGTTCTGGCAAACACTTATTTTATTTGAGTGTTTTATTATTATTTGGTGGGAAAATGGAGACAGAGGGAAGGATAGATTTTTCTTTCTTTGTAGATGGCATTCTTTAGGAACGTCCCTACAAAGGCAGTGGTGGGTACAGATGGCTCCTTTCAGGCAGAAGGGTGGTCTTGGAGGGTTTCTTGTTTGGAAGCACCAAACCTGCAGAGATGCAGTTGGTCAATGGCCCACAGAAAGATTGTGGAAGGTGCAAGAGCTTGTACATAAAAGATGCCATTGGGCACTGCCAGGCCCCTTCCAATTCTTCCAGATGGGCACAGCCAGGGAGTGCTGGTATCTGGTCTTCCCCAAGTGCAGGAGTATTCCTTTGTGCAGCACTGAATGCAATGGGGCTGAGTTAGTTTAAATTGTGATGAAAACAAAAGAAACAGAATTTTTACAGCATTGCTTTTGCACAAAACATCATTCAACCACTGGTAATTTTCTTTCAAAGACTTTCAGAAGGTTTTACTTCATTTTCTCCTAAGGACAGCACTTTACGTGGTTATTCCACTCCAGGACATGCCATTGTCTCACAGCCTGTGCACGTTGTGCTCATCCTTTCCTGTCTGTAGAGGGCTGTGATAAGCTGCTGAGCTGATAAGGGAGCAGGTCAGCATCCGTCCTGTAAAACCCAACCTGAGAAATTCAGCTTTCTACCACGTAACTGTCAGACACCACAGAGCAACTGCAGTTTATTTGGTGAAGTTCTGCTGACACACACTGCTCTGTCAGCTCTCTGAAATGGAGTTTGTGGCCATTGCCTCAACACACCTATAGCTGGAAAAAGGAAATTGATCTTTGCGTGTGGAGACCTGACACTGACCTGAGATACAGCTGTGGCTTTTGTTCCTGGAGCTCACCTACTTTTTTCCAAGTGTGGGAGCTGATATTTTCAGCCATGAGCTTGTTTTCTCATGGCCTTACATGGTTGTGTAGCAGTGCCCTCCACGTAAACTGGAGAGTTGGACTTTCAGAGCTGACTGAGACCATGACCGATTCTTTGAAACCTGAGTGACACTCAGGACACAGATAAGGGAAATGGTAAATCCCATGCTGTTCTTCCTGGCCAGAGAAGAATGCTGCTGCTGCACCCTGCAACCCCAGAACCCAGTGGCAACCCGAAAACCAGGGATTTATTCCTAGCTGGGTGAGCTTGGTGCTGTTCCAGACCTGCTCCACCCTCTGCTTGTAGTATTTGGTTCCATGGCACCCTCTCCTAGCAACAGGGACACAAACCAGTGAGCCGGGGGCTTCCCTGCCAGGCTGGGGCTGGATGGCAGCACCCGGCAGCGTCTCGGCGGCTTTCCAGGAGTACCTGCAGCACCTGGGGCTGCAGGATTTCCCCTGTGGCCTGGGCAGCTGGGTAGGGGTCTGGGGGGCACAACCGTGGCACCGGGCCCAGGGCTGCCACTGCCTCTGTCTCTCCCTGTCCGCAGAACAAATCCCGCCTCAATGCCCGCAGGAGCCTCCGGGCGGAGCCAGCGGGGCTGGAGGAGGCTTTGCCACCGGGAGAGGAGAGCCCCGAGGCGCTGCTGGAGCTGCTGAGAGACCAGCACAGCCCCTGGGCTCTGCCCCCGCAGTGCAGCCCCCAGGACCGGCTGCTGCGGGAAGTGGCCGTGCTGGCCCCTGAGCTCCTGCGCGGCTCCGGAGTCTTCCAGGCTGTCAAGTCCCTGCGGATACTCGACAAGGGGGTAAGTGCAGCTGCTGGCACCAGTGAAGCTGTAGGCCAGGAAACCGTGAGAGAAAACATCCTGGGAAAAGGACACCTTCCCATCCCAGGGTCTTCCCAGGCGCTGCAGAGTAGAGCTTCTCCCCAGGATGCTGTGCTAATCCGTGTCACACGGATGTCACACAGATCAACACATGTCCATGTCACCCCGGCCACGAGGTGCCACAGGGACAAGTTGGCCAAACCCAGCTCTTTGCAGGTGGAGGAGGTGGATGAGGGTCTGCTGCAGTTCCAGCAGCTGGAGGAGCTCATCCTCAGTGCCAACCACATCAGCAGAGTCCCCTCGGGCCACCTGCCCCGGACTCTGAAGGTGAGAGAGCAGGGTCTTGTGCAGGATGGGGCAGGAATTCCCATGTGGGAACACAATGAAAGCCAAACAGCTCGAGGGGATGCCAGGAACAGCTCATTGCCAAGGTGTTTGTTATTCCTTCTGTCTTGGGCAGGTCCTGGAGCTCTGCTGCAATGCTGTGAGTGATCTGCAGGACCTTTGTGCTCGGCCACCCCCTGAACTCCAGCACTTGGGGCTGGGGCACAACCGCCTGTGTGGCCCTTCCCAGGAAAAGCACCTCACTGTGGACTTCTGGTAATGCCACAGGCTGAACGTGGGCTCCTGAAAGGGAAATGAGCAGATGTGAACAGGTGACCTCAAGCCATGGAGGTAGCCCTTTTTTGGGAAAATAAAGGGAAAATTCAGAAGGGTTTTTTCTTTGCTCTGTGTCTACTCTCTGTGCAGAGCAGTCTGTCTGTGCTGTCTTCTGTCTCATGCCCAGAGGTTGTCTTGCTCCTTAGCAAGGTGTGGAATGGGGAGATCACCAGGGAACTGCCCTGACACCCTGCCCACCACAGTTCTGTTTCTCTGGGCAGTTTTACTTTTTCCATGTCCTTCCCAAAGCCACTGCTGGAGGTCTGTAAGGATCTAAAGCATAGACTGCATCACCAAATGGTGCAGTGGGGTCATCAGTGGATGCTAAAGAAATTCTTTTGTGTTGTGGGGCAGACTGCATGGCTCAGGAACATGGAATTGGCCTCCAGAATGGATTCCTCAGTTCAACACAGTTTGTGCTGGGGAAATATGATTGTTGTTTCTGTTTTTGCCCCAGGGCTGTAGCTTTCTATCCTCCAATGGGTGCTGGCTGCCTGACCTCCTTGCCTGGGTTCTCTCCTTAGGCCAAACCTTGTCTCCCTTGACCTGAGCTTTAACAGCCTCACAGACCTGCTGGAGCTGGTCTCCCAGCTGTCCACCCTGCAGAACCTCCACGTCCTGGTGCTCCAAGGGAACCCACTGGCTCTCATCCCCACTTACAGAGGCTTCCTCGTGGACAGCCTGCCCAAGCTGGCCATCCTGGATGACATCCACATATGGCCTGAGGAGAGGCAGCAGTTCCATGGCCTGGCAAGGCAGCCAGGTGAGCTCCCACCTCTGAGCCTGCCTGTGCTGACCCTATGATTCAGGAGTGGGGTCTGCATTGTGGTTGAGCTCTGTAATTACAGTAGAGGCAGTTTCAGCCTTAGGCACAAGAATAACCCATCCCAGTCCCAGCAGTGCCTCAGTGTCCTGGCCTACCTCAGCTTTTCTTCCCAGACACATCTGGTTTCAGACCATGCATTTCCCTCCTGAGCTGTGGCAAGAGGAACATCTGTGCTGGGGGAGGTGCTCACATGGTGCTGCACTGTCTGCACACAGCGGTGCCACCTCTGTGGCACATCCCTGGCTGGGATGGGAGCAGGAGGCTGGGGACACCCGGGATGGGAAGCCTCTCTTGATGGCCCCTCCTTAATGAGTTTATGGGCTGGATGTGCTTTTTGGAGACTCAAAAGTTGGAGCAGCAGAGCAGCCAAGCCAGGAGGTGTTTGTGTGGCTTTGGAGTGACCCCAGGTGGCAGTGATTTGTCACAGCATTTGTGCAGGCTGGCACCGAGGGATGCCAGGAGGTGGGACATGGGATTTGGAGGTTTCTGCTTGCTCTGTTCCTTCCTCTCTGTGGAAGGGAAGTGCTGCAGCTTCATGGCAAGATTGTCTTCCTTTCAGAGCTGCTCAGGAGTGGAGCTCGAGTGGTTGTGAGCATTGGGGAGATGAAGGGACTCCCCAGCCCCGAAGATTTTCAGCAGCTGAATGTTGGCCCCGAGGGTCCGGTGATCACCTACAGCTACTGCGTGACCTACGAGTTTGCAGAGGGAGAGGAGCACAGGGACAGCCCCGAGGTTGGTGCTTGATTGTGCTCATGAAAAAAGCACCATGGCAGGTCACAGCAGGGGGAATTGCACCTGCAGGCTATGGGGTGATAGAGCAGTGTGCTGGGGACAGAATTCCCAAGTGACTGCATGCAGCAGGACGAGCCCCAGCTGCCCACATTCCACATCCCTCTGGGCTTGTCCAGAGCTCTGCATGTGGGAGTGCACTCACAGCCCCCTCCTGCTGCTGTGGCAGACCCTTTCCCTGGCACTGAAGCCCCATCTTCCCATGAGGGTGGGTTGGGGAATAGGATTTTGGAGGCAGATCCATCTCTGTTCCAGGGAACAAAAATCCACCAGAGTCCCACAGTGGCCATGCTGGATGTGGACAGCTCTGCTCAGGACACAGGAGAAACAAAGAGCCATCAGGAGCCTGCAGCCACAGAGGAGCCCAAGGCCCACTCTGGTAATGAGGAATTATAGATCTTCTGTCCCATCCCTCAGGGCAGGTTTATAGCTTTTTTGGGGTGTGGTGGCATCAGGATGTCCCTCTCAGTGCCAGCTGGGCTGTTCCTGGGACTGATAACAATCTGATGGATAATAACCCCGCAACTCTGTCCTGGGGCTCCTTCTGTCCTGAGGAAAGAGAGGTCTCCCCTGACCTTTTTTGTCTCCCTACACAGCAAAGGTGTTTGCCACCCCTGGACAGCCCTGGGCAGCCACCATCGACTGCAGCTACAGGAAGGAACACATTGCCAAGGACTTGCTTGGGCTGAAGTCCTACCTGGAGGCTGGAACGATTGTCTCGGTTGTGGAGGAGAAGGTGAGGGTGTGGCCGAGCTGGATGAAGGGGGTGGAGCTGCTGGGAGGCCCAGCCAGCAGCATCACCTTCCCTCTGGGGGGCAGGCTGGGATGCCAGTGACCTGGGCCAGCTCCTCTCTCTGGGCAGGTGCTCTCATGGCCTGTGGATGCTGATCCAGAAGCAAACACTGTCCCAAATAAGAAGGAAGGACAGGAGCGGAAGAAGAACGGTGCAAAGGTAGGGAGAGAACAATGACCAAATTATATCTGAGTTGCAAAAACAGTGATGGGAGAACAAGGACCCTTCTCCTGGGCCAGTTTGGTGTGTCAGAGTCAGACCTCTCCCAAAGTGCCCCATTTCTGTGGGGGGAAGGCAGCAGCTGCTGCCAGGATGCAGTGCTGGGCACGGGGCTGGGTTGGGGTGGTTTCTCTCTGATAAAGGGACCCCAGCCTTCTGCTGAGGCCTGTGCCCATGTCCAAGAACAAGCAGAAAAAGAAGAAGCAGCAGCCACGTGAATTCCGCAGTGACCCTCCCATCCAGAGCACCCTGGGCACCACGAGGGTGGCCTTGGAGACTCTGCTGGCCACCGAGGACCTGGTGGCAACTGTGTGTGACTTTGGGGTCCTGATCCCAGAGAAACCACCAGAATCATCAGTTCTGGAGCAGAAGGTAAGGAGCATGTCCCAGGGCAGGGCTGGGGTTCAGCCAATGCCCTCTCTGGCCTGGGCACCCATCTGTCCATCCCTCAGCTTTCCTCTCCTCAAAATGAGGCTGAAATAGCCCTGCCCACCATCCATCACTGCTGGTGTGGTTATTTAAGGCTGATATTGGGGAGAAGTATTGCTGCTTTTTCTGGGCCTGGGAAAATAGATGAGTTTATTTTTCCATTCCAGAATGTGTAAGCAGCCACTCGTGCTTCCTCTGGTGCTCTGTCTCAGCATGGCAGCACATACCAGCTGTACCAGCTTTCTGTTTCCTGGGTTCTCCTCTCTGAGCAGCCACTCTGCCGTGCTCCTGCTCCCTCTCACCTCTTTGCTGTGCCCCTGAAATCCCAGTGACAGCACCCAGATGATGGCAGCTGTCACAGGACTGAATGAGGGCAGTGAGTTTCAACACAGCCTTACTGTGGAAACATCTCTCCCCACAGGTGGTAAAAAAAGGCAAAGACAAGAGCAAAAATCTCAAAGCACAGAAAGGAGGTCTGGCCAGCAGGAAAACCACGGCGACTCCGACTTCCAAAGGTGACAGAGGCTGGAGCTGGCGGGGCAGAGGGTGGGGTGTGTGAGAGAGCAAACAGGAGCAGCCGCCCTGCCAGCTCCAGGAGCGGGGACTTACTCACATCCTGGGGCCGTGAATGCAGACATTGACTGCAGGGCTCTCCGGACACAGCCTGGACTCTGTGAATCGGTGTCTGCTCAGGCACCGAGGGTGGGCTGCCAGCCGCCCTGGGAGACACATACCTGTGCCAGGGGAGAAGGGTAAAGCAGATTTTTTTGGGTGAGAAAAGTGCTGCCCGCTGTGTCGGCTGCCAAATGTGGGCGGTGGCATGGGCGGGCAGCCGGGCGAGGGCTGCCTGGGATGCATAATGAGCTCCTCATCCACTGCCAACCCGCACCTCAAAGCACTTTGCAGAGGGGATTGTTGCTCTCTCTGGTTTGGAGATGCACAGAGAGCCCCAGGTGCCCCAGCCAGCCCGTGGCAGGGCTGGGAGCAGACCCGAGGCTGCTGTCCCCCATGAAGAGGCCACCCCGGCCCCACCGGGTGTGTCCCCTGCCTCCCCAGTGCCGAGCTCAGGGCTGCTCAGCCAGCAGCGTTGTTTAATCTGCCAGAGACAAACCTCACCCTGCCCCTTACAGGTTATTTTTCCAGCAATCTTGGTTTTGACTGCAAAAATAGCAGTGCCAGCACATCGGAGAGGTAATGCAAGAACGGGAGGAAGTGGGAGAGGGAAAGAGTGGCCAAGCAGTGCTGAAAAGCTGCTCGTGGGTCAAGGAGGGCATGGAGAGGGCCAGCACTGCTCAGTGCTACCAAAGGAGCTTTGTTTTCCTGCTCTGGCTTCAGATTTAAGAGTGCAATTAACCCTCAGAGCTCCAGGCTGCTTTCTTGTGCCCTGTCACCCACAGAAAGGTCCCCATCTTTGGGGAGGCTCACAGAGCTCTGCAGTCCTGGGCTGTGTCTGCATTCAGAGAAGCCTGTGACCTCCCCCAGTGATCTGAAAAGAACTCCTGGAACTGCTATGCCCCACAAGAAGATGTGTATTTGCAATGTACACTCAGCCTGTTGCTGAAGCAGGCAGCTGCTATCAAACAGCTCAGCTCCAGCAGTGGTTGTTTCTTCCTTCCTTCCCTCCCTGGTGTGTGGTTGGTGCGTGCAGGAGATTTCCCTTCAGCTTGAACGAAGGTAAAAGTGCTGTTGTGTGCAAGGAAACCCACAGCAATTCGAGATTTGTGCTTAATTTGGTGTCTCCGTGTGCCTGTGGAGGTAGGGGCTGCATTGTGAGGCCACTGAGTGCATTTGTCAAAGTGTGAGTGTAAAATTCACAGCACCTAAAAATGAGCTGCCCCACAGCTCGCTGCACCCTCTGTCCCATGGCTGTGACTCACCAGAACACCCCAGCTGTGGCTTTGGGGGTGCTGCTGGAGCCTGCTGAGCTCAGTGTCTGCACATCCTGCCTGCCCCTGACTCACCAGCTGCTCTGGGGCAGTTTGACACTTGCTCATCACCTGGGGACACGCAGCTCCTCGGGACTGTGACAGTGGCCGTGCCCCGGGGGACAGGGAATGGCTCCCAGGGGTCTGTGCAGGGACCGGCACTCTCACAGCCGGGAGCTGGGGCTGATTTGCATCCCTCAGTCAGCAAATGCACACAAATAATAAGTCTTCTCAGAGGAATTGGGATCACTTCCAGACGGCTCAAAGAGGAAAGGCAGCGGGCTTTGTCACAAGTGAACCATTTGCCCAGACACTGAAGGATGTCTTCAGAAGTAGTCTCACGTAGATCTCATTTTACCCCACACTTGATTTTCCAGGATCTTTGAAATAATTTATTCCTGCATCTTTCTTTTGCCCTAGGGCAGTTTTACAACAAAAAGCAAGGCTGGACTTAGGTCAATTGCTAACTTAAAGATGCTTTTTTGGGCTTATCATCCAGAGTCATATTCAAATAGATTTCCCTCGAGACCCAGTCAGTGCTCCACACTGCTGCTTTCAGGATGATTTACTCTCTCAAGACAGTGACAAATACACTTCTTATCACAGAAAAAGGAAAAAACAAAGACACTGCTGAAGTGGAGGAGAGCCAAGAGCTCCAGCTGGTGCCGCTGACAGTTCAATTCCAGATGCAGCTGCTTCGGTGGCCCTTGGCCAGCACCCAGAACCAGGAGAACGTGGCCATGGCAGTGGGGAAGACTCAGTGATGTGTCCACAGCAGAAGTGTGAGTGGAAATAAACCACGGGAACGCTGCGTGGAGCCTGGTTTAGCTGAACCACCAGAGCTGGGAGATTCCCCGGGGCTCCTGGTGGTCTGTGGCTGGTGCTGAGCTTCTGCAGGAGCTGGAGCGGGCAGGGGCTGTAGGTGGGTGCGCCGTGCCGGGGACACTGCCCCGGTGCTGGTGCCAGCCACCCGCATCCTCCGCCCGCGGGCGGGGCTCGGGGCCGGCGGGGCGGGGCGGGGGCGGCGGCAGCTCCCGGTGAATCG
>VXBR01009867.1:0-201327 GCA_013400215.1 Cisticola juncidis | reverse complement strand
TATATATTTATATAAAAATATAGTAGTTAACTAGTAAAACCCAAACTGTGTGTAGTTGCAATTTCTGCTATTGATTATTAACCTTTAAATTTTGGTCTCACCTTAGCTAACAATATTCACCTTTACACTGGGCAGAGAAATCATACTTAATAGAAAGTTCCTTTATTAATATTCCATTACTCAACCACATAAGAACATATTTATTAAATGTGCACCTATTATTTATATAGGATGAGGGCTGCAAAGTATTTCCTGCCAATATCCACAAACAGACTTGTCTCTCAGCTCTGCAGTCCTTAGAAGGCCTTGCAGAAATTCTCTTAAAGATGGTTGGCATTTTTCTGCTGCTTTCTACATAAACTGCCTTTCAGTTTTTAAGGCTGAACTTACCTAACTTTCTGTGTAACATTTTTAACAAGTTCCTTCTAGTTCTGTCAATTGGTGTATAAGCCTTCTCTATTAGTTTGGTCACTCATAATATAAATCATATTAGGAGAAAATTAGGCTATCAGCAAAAACCCAAAGAAAATACAGGGAAACTTTTGCATTTTTCAGAACATTGTGAGAAATATGAATTTCAGCATGTTCTCAAGCTCTGCTGGAGTGTCAGACACTAATGAAAGTTACTGTACACCACCCACTGTACAGAGTTAAGTAGACAATCTGATTAATTAAAGTGTCAGTTCAGCCAGTGGTTTCAATTTCCCTTTTTCAGAAAATAAAAACTCCAACAAAAAATTATGGAAAAAACCTATTAGGTTATGTAGGTAATTTCCTGTCCTTGCGGAATAGTCCCTCCAATGACATTTTTATTCCAATTTATTCAATGCAGTTTAAAGGCTTGGAAAGGTGTAAACCACAGCTGATGGCCACAGAAGAATTTACCTTCTGCTAAACCCGGATCTCAATCCTGACACATAAGTAATGACTTTTATTTTCATAACAGTATTGCATATTGTCTACTTAAATAATGTCCTCGCTCCTCTCTATAGAGTGAATATTCCAATACAGCAAATACCTAAAGGCTATTTAGAAACTTCCTGCTCATTGTCCTTCAGTGTCTGAAAAGACCTGCACTGTTTTGAGTCAAAACACCCCAAGAACAATCTAGATGCAATCACCTTTTGTAATATCTGTATAGTGTGACACGAGCTGCAGTGATGGGAAAGAGATAAAGCTTCCTTTCTTTTCAGAGGCCAGTGTTTCTTTGCTCTGTCTCTGTAGTCTGATGCAATCCAGCTGTGTGAATGTAAAATCAAATATAATATATAACATAATCAGAAATATGTCAAATTGAAGTATCAAAGGTTTGGCCTCTGGAAAGTTTTGTTTTTCCTTATTTTTCCTGTGGCATTTTTTCAGGTGTTTGTAGCCCCATTGCATGTCCTGCCTTTCCATTTTTGCTGTAAAAGCGATCTGGTTCCCAAAATTTTAACAGAATTTTGGAACAGATTGATAAATATTGTAACAGTTCTCCAGGAGTGAAAACTATTACTGGTTCCTATATTTCCCCCAAAGAGCAGCAGAAGATTCCCCTTTTTCAATGAAACAATTGGGAAGATACGCACAGTTCTGAACACCATCAAAGGCTTAGTGGCTCTGTAGCAGGAGTATGCAGAGACAGAACTGAAAAAGGTCTCTCCTCTCAGAGGCAGGCTCTATTAGATGCATAGAAAAAATGCATTTAAATGAAAATAGTGACCTATACTCCTTTATCTCCACTATTTAACTAACAAGGTGAGAATTAAAATATTATATATCCAGTCTTTTACAACTTATTTTCTATATTTCTGCACTCACTTTCTGCTCCCTCTGTACTGTACACGTAGTATATGTAAACGCCCATAGTTTTGAATGCATAGTCAAGGTAAGGCACCTCTGTTTATCATGAGATCTTTGTCTTTATACCATATGTTAGCTCTGCAGCCATGGGAATGGAAGGAAAATTCTGCTTTTTCATGCTAAGTTAAAACTTTCTGTTTGCCTTCCTCCAAGAAGGCAGCAGATCCCCCTGGCTGAAGAAACCACCTGGACGGACATCAATAGGTCTGCTGCCTCTGGTGTTAAAAAGCTAGAGATACAGCAGTAAATTCTGAGTGCCTTCTGAAGCTGTATTAAACGAGCTAGGCGTAAAATATGCGAGTCCCTTGTGGTTGTTTACGTTCTTTGCAGTCTACTTACAGTATCTAATACAATCTGAATACAGTGTTTTGAAAAAACAGTGAACAATTGTGGATTAACCCACATGGATGGTATTTGTAGCAGCGAAGCTGAGAGGTTTAAAACCAAAACTGATTTTAAAGCAACCTGTGTTCCCTCAAGACCTAAGTTCTGTCCTGAATGTGTTCGGTGGGCTTTTTGGTGTGGTGTTTTTGTTTTTGTTGTTTTGGTGGGGTGTTTTGAGTTTGTTTCTGGTGTTTTGGGGTTTGTTTGTTTGTTGTTGTTTTGTTTTTGTTTGTTTTTGTTTGTTTTTGTGGGGAGCGAGGTGTTTTTTGTTGGTTTGTTTTGGGTTTTTTTAATAACTGTTCCGGGTGTGTTAGAATACCTGACACTTAATTTAAAAGAATACAACCGCTATATGCAAGCGAAGTGTACTAAACCTAAAACTGGATGATGCAACACCACAATACTCTAAGGCAAGGGCCTGGAAAACGGGAAAAACAAGCAACACCTCAATTCTGTTCCCTGCTGAGCTGCTGGAGCCCGGCGCTGTGAGAAGCCCTGCGAGCTCTCAGCACCATTATAGCGCAGTAATGCCAAGGTAATGCCCAGGCTTTGGAGCGGGCGCTGCCGGGGCCGGCGCTCGCAGACCTCCGGCGCTNTCGCTGCGGGGCCCGCGGTGCTGCTGCCGCCGCCGCCTGGGCAGCCTGCGGGGCGGCGCCGAGGGGCTGCTCCTCCCGCGGGGGTCGCGGGCGCTTGGCACTCACCCCAAGAAGGAGCCGATGGAGGCGCTGAACACGGCGCAGGGTGCCCGCGACTTCATCTACAGCCTGCACTCCACCGAGCGTAGCTGCCTGCTGCGGGAGCTCCACCGCTTCGAGTCCATCGCCATCGCCCAAGGTGAGCCGCGATCCACCCCGAGCCCGGCTGGGGGTGGGAGCGCCGGGCCGGAGCAGCGGCTGAGCCTCCGAAGTTTGGGGGTCCTCCCGCCCTTGCCCGAACGACTCCTTCGGGCGAGGAGCAAACTCCAGCAGGAGGAGGCATCGAGAGGCACTCGCCCCTCTGTGTTCGCGTAATTGGATATAAATGAGGCACACGACCTGAAATTTAGTTTCCAGAAGCATCCGCAGCACCTTTGGAACTTAAATCGGCCTAGTGTGGCAAATCCTCGGTGGGTCTGTCATCTCACCGTGTGTTTCAGAGAGCCACGGGTGGCCATTTTTCGGAATGGGAGTAGGAAAGTGTGTCTCATAAAATCTTCCTGACACCAGGGCAGCAGTAAATCGATTTCAGACTTCTTAAGAGACGCCGGGCTGCTGCTGCTCTGGGAGCTCATTCATGAGTTACACTTCCCTGCACGGAGAGCTGCCAGCGCTGCTCCTTGGAAGTGTCGGTCCTCATTCGGGAAGGTGTGTGTGCTGGGGAGCTTTACAGATGTCTCTGAATACAGGGCTATGGAACGCAAATTAAAGTCATTCACAGTGATTTTTCTCGTCTGAGCCAAATGTTCTTGCCAACTTGACACTGTTCCTTAAACAAATCAAAACCTGTCAAGACCAAATCCTCTTAATTACAACCTCCTCACTTCTAGTTCTGATCCTTAGCTGTAATTTACAATCCCTATTGCAGCGAAGATGATAGTGGGTACTTAAGGGATCAGTGTGCATTTGATCTAGGCCTCTTTGTGACTTTGATAGTAGCGTGCCCTTGGAAAGGGCATTTCTGTGCCTTGTGGCTCCTCTATAGATGTCTGGAAAAAAATTTTGGGTGGGCAGAGAACAGGTCTGGGGGTCAGCTGTAAAAGTTGCTTTTGTGAAGAGACAGAACCCTTTCAGGTATCTCTTTGGTTTTGTTTGTAGCACAGTTGCATATAAACACTAGTTTCTAGTCAAAGTGAGAGTAGTTCACTTAAACGCCTCGTTTTGGGAGCAGCAGTGCTTCGGTTTTGCAGACAGTGAATCAGTTTTGTTTCACAACAGAGAGGGTAGAATGCATTGAACTGAAAGTTGACTCTAACTTTTGAATACTAACAACTAATACTCTTTCCAAATAAATCCTTCTCAGCTCTGAAGGGTTCTTGCTATGAGAATTTTGTGTGAATTTCTGTCTCATCGGTTGTTGCTCAGGTTGAACAGAACGGAGCTGTGTACCTGGAGGATCGTGTGGTAGATATCATAATGAGACTAAAATTTCAGTATAGCGTCTCAATGCTTATAGAGATATAAATCAACAGATGGTCGTATTTAATATCTTGTTGCTCAGATGCTGTCAGTTATAGTATGAAAGTCTGTTGTGTAAAATTCTATGACTTTCTGATGATTCAGGATTTAGAAGCAAAGTAACAAAAGCATTAGTTTGAATTTAGAGATTTTACTGCATGGGAGATTATTAGTTGTTTTTAAGTTTATTCCGCTTGTCGAAATTGCAATTCATTTGTGCCTGAAACTGTAATAATTAATCCTGCTGGAAAGGTTGTTTCAGCAAAATCTCAGTTCTGGGCTTAGTAGTCTCATAGGTAAGGGCTGCATAAAGGATTGTAGTGCCATCAGACCTCATCCTTGGAGTCAGATTTTTGATCTGCCCCTCTGGCTTGAGAAGACTTTGTAGATAACCTTTTCCTTTAGCCAGCTCTGTTCATGGGATATTTTTATGAGACTGCAGCATGGTAACAGCTGTCAGCTTTTACCTATAAGAAATTCTGTTTCTTCATGTGTTATGAAAAAAGAAGATTCATTACTGAAAAGGGCTTCTAGTAAGTCTGTTAAATAGAAATTGGAGAAAAAACCCTATCTTGACTTTATTGCCCATAGCTATTTTCTAGCGGATTGATATTGAAAGAATTCAGATTTTGCGTGAAGAAGGGCTGAGAGGTGTAGGATATTTATCATCACTCTCAATGCAGTGGAGTGCCAGAAGAAGACAAGGTGGATAGAAGGGCTACACTTGAAAGAAAATTAGAGACTTTTCTGAGTTAGATGTTTGTATTTAAAATGCTTTAAAAGGTTTAGAAAATATGTTGTATGATTGCTCTTTCCTGCTGTTGAAGTGGTGACCGTGTAGCAATGACCTGAATAGATACGCAGGTTGTGAGCAGCAGATGAGGGGAGAGCTCTTTGTGCCTTTCTTTCTAGGTGCTTTCTCTGACTGACTAGTGTCGCTTTTGATCTTTACAAATCATGAGTTCAGTCGAGACAAAACTGTTTTAGAGGTGTTGGGTTTCTTACCAATCTTCTCATCTGCTGGCAGCATGCTGCAGCTCCCAGCAGCTGATTCTTTAGCTGAGGTCATTCGTTGTACTTTTGTGTTGATTTCCAATGAAAGTGATCCAAATGCAGCCTTCAAATTCTCTTCTTTACTGCTTGCTTAAATTCTTGTGTTCTGTTTGAGTCTGAAAAATCAGTCTCTCCTTGATCATGAAATGTCTATGCAGTTTTAGTACTGTGCTTAAGCTTGTTTTGTGCCTGTGATCTTTTCATAATTCTTTATGGAAAGGGAGGTGTTAGTCCATACCCTTAACACAGTCCTTGTTGGGTTAAGTTTTGACCTTCTTCCTTCACTACCTCTTCTGTGCCCTAACAGACCCCATATCAGCTAGGGGAGGCTGTCAGCAATATGGGGAGACCTGGGCACATCAAGAACCAAATGGGGCAAGTTCCTCAGCCCATTCCCAGGCCTACCACCAGAAGGATGCAGTTCCACCAGCTAATTGCCCTAGCACGAAATATGACAGGACACACTATCTGTGGCCTCCGCTAATGGCAGAGGCTGCGGGGAAACCCAACCTTTGCTGCGGCTGCTACGCTGAAGGACGGTCCTCAGGTAGGTGAGTTGTAGCTGTTACCTCTAAGTTAGATGAGTCTCTCATTTTTGGTACTTAAAACATCTGTTTGTGTTGTAGTCACAATAACTGTAGGTGGGGAGAGGTTTGTGGATATTCCTGCCATCACCTTGTCACCTGTATTACCTGCAGGTTTAAGGAGCTTCCAGACACCGGGCACTAGAGGTCGGTTAAGCAGTCTAGCTTATGAATAAACACCGACTGAAATTCTGCTGTTTGTTTTAGTGCTTCAGTAGACAGAGCTCTTATCTGTGAGTGTGTGATGGCTGAGAGCTAAAAGCCTGAGTTGAAATTTGTAGATGCATTTTGCATAGTAGAAGCTGGGGGGAAGACTGTGAAACTGAATCTTGAGAGAATAGTTCTCAGAAAATATTTTGAAAACTGTCCTGATTTAGACTATAATCTGTATCTTACTATCTTAAAATTTAGTCAAAACATCACTGAGCTGTTTTTTCTGAAGACAGCTGCAAATCCTTTCTCATCTAGATTTAGCTTTCCTTCTGCATTGAAGTCTTTAAGTCTTTTTTTTTTTCCCTTTTGAACCTTGGAAAGATGAATAAGGTGTCCCATTTTTCCAGGAAGAACTTTGAAACAAGGTTTTTAAATTTTAGCTGGTGTTTCTTGTAAGGATGAGCCACAGAGCCACTCTAGCTGGAGATGATGCATGTGGAATTGAATACAAGTAATTTGTGTATTTCTATTTTCATAGTTATAGGAACACTGAAGTAGCAAATAGGCCAATTGATTTCAAATGTAATAGTCTTACTTTCTGTTTCTAGAAGTGGTGCCCTGTAATCAAGGTTTAGTTTTGTTGGTTTCAGGTAGTCAGATTTCTCTTGTTTCTTTCTTGCATGATGGAGATGAAAGTGTAAGATCTTTCAGAAAATAGGGAGAATGATTTAATGCTTCTTAGCATTAATTGCTTCTATAGCAATATTCCATTGACAAAAGTGGCGTTAGGAAGAAAATGGAACTTCTTTCATAAGGAGCTTATATTTAGGGTTTTTACTTTCAGTTTCCAGTGTATGATATGAGATGATTCGTGAAAGATCCTCTTGTAAGCAGTGCAGCAAGCCTGGTAATGAGGAGGGAGAATACTAAAGGGTTTGGCTTTTTCAAGTAAGAAATCCTAAACTTGGAATTTTTGCTGTGTCTTTATTGCTTCCAGGATACTGTTGGTCCTTTATGTGCTGCTTTGCAATATTCTTCAGCCCAGATCTAACTACTTTTCATTAATATTACTAACACAGTGACTATTTAGGGCCTCTAAGAAATCTCAGGTCTTGACAGTGAGAGAATCCTTTATTTTCCCATCTTTTGTTGCGAAGGTGGGAAAACAAATCCTGTCTTCCTATGTTTGTGTACATACATATAAAATATGTATGTGTGTATATATTACATAAAATAGATGCTTTTGGTATATAATGTTTGTACATTGAACACAATTGCTTGAAAGCACCCAGCTGCATTTTATATTTTTAGTGGAAGACTTTGTGATATGATCACTAAATAAAAGGCTTTTTGAAGTGGAATTTCTTCTTCCTCTGCCTGTTGAGGTTGTGTATTACCTGGAAAACGTATAAAAACACCATACCAATGAGTCTTGACAGCTGGTTTTATCATTTAATTTGCAGATTTTGGAGAATGCAGTTTCTAACTAGATTCTCTTTGAAGGCACTGGGATGTCATATCATACATAATAATCTGAGATACATAAATAATCTGAACAAAACAGTGCATTCTGATAGAATAATGTTCATAAGTTCAAGTTACTGCATTTTTTTCTTGTTAAAAAAAACCCCCAACAATACAAAAACAAAAACAAAAAAAAAAACCAAAAAACAAACAAACAAAAAAAACCCACCACAAAACAAAAAACAACCCAAAAAACACAGTGTGCAGGTAAAGGGCTCCACTTCCTTGCATTCAGTTGGGCTGACATCTGGTGCAGAATCTCTGAGGGAATTCACAAGGTTTTAGCTTTTGGTGGGTGAAATCTTACTTTGGTGTCAGAAGAAACCTCACTGGCTTATGTTCTGGTGCTAAATTTATGAGCTCCCCAGTTTACTGGGATAGCTTAGAGAGTGTTTGAGCCTATGTGCTTCTACTTCCACAGCTTTACAAAGAAAAGTTAATTGAAAAGATGCAATGTCATCACAGACAAGTGGATTTCACTGAGGTTTTTAGACACTTTTAACAAGTCTCCTGTGGAAAAGATTCTGTTGTATCAGATGCTTCTTGCTAATAGAAACAAACTGGTTCCTCTGCAGTGGTGGTTTAGAACCACTTGGATTTTAGTGCCTCTTTTTGCTAGAACTGAATCTCTGCTAACACGACAAAGCATAATTCCATCCTTGTGGAAGTACTTGTTTGAAGAGTGATTTCACAGTGCCAGTGTGAGGTTTGTGGTGAGGGCTGCCCTCAGCCCGCTGAGCTGGGAGGGGGGTAGCAGTTTATGCTGTTGTGCTTTGACAGGTACCTGGTGGGGACAGTTCTCTCTTCCTCTCTCCTTTACAGACCCAGCATATGCAGGTGAATGCCATGCTGTGTGTGGAGCAATGTCATCTACTTTTCTCTCCCTTGCTGTTACCTAGGTCAATATTTTTTTAACTCTAGTGTTTGGTTGCTATTCTAGGAAAAAGTCTTCTGGCAGACTGCTGGCAAGTGTCTAGTTCACAGATTTGAAGTCCCTGTCAAGCTGGTGAAATGACAAACTCTTGCCAGCCTGCTTGTGTGAGTTCCTTTATGCTCTTGGACCACTGCAGCCTACACCAGGACTGCTACTAATCTCCCTGCTGAGTCAAAAATACTAGGTGTTGAAAGAAATATTGTGTTTCAGATGGAAGAATACGCTGCATTTTGATTTTGAAACTTTTTTTAATATACTCCCCATCTCCTGTCCCTAGTTTGGATCCCTCTCATGAAGGCAGAGTACAGAAGGAAAAGTGCTACTGAGGCTCTGCTGATGATTTTCATTAACATCTGAATCTCCTGAATCACAGAGTCATAGAATATCCTGAGTTTAAAGGGACCCACAAGACTCATTGAGTCCAGGTCCTGGCCTTGCACAGGACACACTCAGGAATCACACCATGTACCTGAGAGCATTGTCCAAGTGCTTCTGTGAGTTCTGTGAAGCTTAGTGCTGTGACTGCTTCCCTGGAGAGCCTCCTCCAGGACCCAGCCACCTTCTGGGTATGGAACCTTTTCCTAATATCCAACTTCAACCTCCTCTGCAACTTCAGGCCTTTCCCTTCAGTGTGGCACAGACCAGAGATCGGTGTCTGCCCCTCTGCTTCTGTGGGCTGTTCAGCCCTGTTCAGGCTGTTCAGCCTGGAGAAGGCTCTGGGGACACCTTGTAGCACATCCCAGCACATAAGTGGTGTTTGCAAGTGTCCTGGAGAGGACTTTTCACAAAGACATGTAGTGATATAGGACATGAGGGAATAGCTTTAAGGTGGAGGAGAGTTTAAAGTACCTATTAAGAAGAAATTCTTTTCTATGGGCGTGGTGAGACACTGGCATAAGTTGTCCAGAGGAGCTGTGAGTGCCCCTTTCCTACAAGTCCAGGTTGAATGGGGCTTGAAGCAACTGGGTCTAGTGGAAGGTGTCTCCTGGGGCTGGAACTAGATAATCATTAAATCCTTTCAAACACAGATTATTAAGTCATGTAGGGGCTTAGGTTTAATGCCATAAACAAGAAAATTGGTGTATGGTCATTCATGGTAAAACTATTCTGAAACTGCACTCTGAAAATGTCAGCAGTAACTGTCTGCCTTTGAACCACCTGCAGCAAGGTAATGTTTTCTAAGTTCATGCTTTTCCTGTTGTGGTTTGGTTTGCTTCCATATTCTGAATTTTTATTTGCTCATGTAACTTAAAGCAGGTTCTAGTCTGCTTAAATGCAAAAACTTTGTCTTATTTTTTTGCAGATAAAACCCTACAAACAGTCAAGTGGCATTGGTGTAAAACCCACAGAAATCCAGTCTTAATATTTATAAATGATCTTTTCTTGCTGGCAAATGCTCTAGTATTGATTGGAAGATTTTAAATGACTGATTGCTGTTTTGCTTTTGAAAACTCGTTATAGCCTGCAGGTATCCTAAACCACTGGTACCACTCGAGAAGCCAGCAGAGGAGGTAGAGTCACCAGAGACCACCAGTGAATTTGGTACAGTAGAAAAAACCCAAATGGAAAAGTGTGTTTGCTGACATGTGCATTGCATAAGGCCAGCAGGCTGCTGGTTTGACAGACTTCCTGCATGCTTGTTTTGATGCATTTGGCATGTATTGCTGCAAGAAATAGAAGTACACAGTCTTTGTATTCATATAAAGCCTTCAGTCTCAAGAATTTCAGCAATCAATATCTTTGTGTACTTACACTTAATTTTACCAAGGTGTTCAAACATAGGTCTTTTGGAAACTGCTGCACTATACTATAGGTTATAGGTAATACTTCATAAATTTCTGACAATGAAACAACTTCATTTTTTTGAAGCAGCTCAGTGTCAGCTACCTTATGCTTTTTTCTTGAAAAGTGGGCATTAAATTACAAACTCCAAATATAATGCAGAAACAATACTGGTATTAAAAATATTATTTAGTTAGCTGCCTTTGCCCTTTCTTGCCAAAGTTAAAATAAGATTGCTTCAATTAAAATAGAAGATTGCACCAATAAAATTTGTTTTGTCTTTTGCATGTGTTTAAGCATGTGATGAATACAAAATGGGTGTCATGCACAAATATCTTTTAAATCACAAATCAGAAAAAATATCTGAATCTTAAGCCATTGTTCTTCAGCTATGTTTTTTGCAAAATAGTACATTTTAGAGCTAAAAAGAAAATCTGTCTCCCAATAACTCTCTTGTCCAATACAAAAGCTGCTTTTGATTCAAGGCGTTTTACAGAAGATCACTTGAAATGCAGCTTTTACTTAAGAGTGCAACTTAAACCCTTGAGAGTGATAGATTCAAAACATTTAAATCTCCCTGCAACAGGCATGAATGAAATAGATCATGAATGTTCTGTGAACACAGAGGTTCCAGTGTGTAACCTCAATTAAAAGAGAAGGAAGTCTTCCAGTTTCTTTAAGAAAACAATTATTTAAAGCTGACTCATTCAGCTGAAAACCCTTAGCTTTAATCAACCTTATTTATTATTTAATAAATCCAAATATGAAACTACAGAGGCATCTGTTGTCTCCAAAAAAAAATTCCTTTCTAAAAACAAGAAGTAAATGGAGAAATAAGTGTATCAGGCAAGCGGAGTACTTAAAGAAGCTGTGTTAGGTCCCTGTGCTGTTGTTTAGATTTTTTTACAAAAATGGGGGAAAGCTGGACATGAATGTGTGAGCTGCCTTGTGCCCCCCTTCTACTTAATCCTTAAATTAGCACAGTGATATTTCACATATTTTAAAAGCATGCCTTTTTGTTCCTGTTTTGTTGCTGTGTTTGAGAACTTCCTTTAACAGTGAATGAACATGGAAATTTTTGGGACATGACTAACTCATGCCTGAAACCCATACTTCCTCTGAAGTATGGGGAGCATTTTAAGGCAAAGGCCACAAAATGCTTTTTTTAACCCAGCAGAGTGCGTGTTTCATTCAAAACTATGGAATGTAAAACCATAGCTGTTTTTTTTCCAGTGTTCATTTACTTAGGATTCTTAGATATTTATATACTAATTGTTATTAAAATACTTTCCCTCACAGCCATAAGACATAGTGATACTTGCTACTTACTGTACTTTTTTTCCTGCATCAGTTGCCAGTTTCCTTTTGTATGTGATGGGCTCATGATGTTCATTCAGTTTTGGGTATCTTTTGAGTTTTTATTAAATTTTATTTAGCCTGAGAGAATTTTGGCAAATACCACCATGTTGTTATTATTTTTTTTTAAATCACATTATTTTCTCTAGATAATAAGAAGGGAAAATAGGAACATATTTAAGACTCTTTGAGATGAATCATGTTTTGTATCAACTCTCCTGTTGGTTTAAAGCAGTCATAAGAAACAGGCTGTTTGTTTTATTATCTCCTCCTGCTTGTGTGTAGGGACAAAACGTTTCCTCAATGCTCTTAAACACTTCATGGCTTTTAGGCATTTCCAGAATCAAAACATGCCTTGCCATTTGGCAAAAGGCTCCTGCATGACCTGGGAGAAAGATGCGGCTTTGAAAAATCTTTCTAGTTTCAGGAAAAAATGGAAAAGTTTGAGACAAAAAGGTTTCTACAGTGAGACCAACTTCAGCTGAGAGGAGCCAGATACAGTATTCACAGTGGCCTGGCTTTAGGTTCCCAAAGCTCACTTCCTGGAGAGGGACCTGTTCTCTGGGCATAAGCACTTCCAAAACATACTGGGAAGCCTTGAGGAGGGAGGGTTAGGAGACGACCCCTGGTATGGGATTCTTTTCAGTGCCATGGACAGAGGTCTGTGCTCTGGGTTGTGTTCTCATATGGAAAGTTGTATTGCCACAAAGCTCAGGTCCATATGTTTATGGGGAATGAACAAGTAATTCCTGCACTTTGATCTGCTACATTTTTCTTTTAGGCATTATCAGTTTCTGGTTATTGTACTGTTACAGCAACATTTTCAATTATTTCCACTTGATAGCATTTGACTTTGTGCAGTGCTCTATCCCAGTGCTGGCTGGTTTGCTGTAACTTATCTTACACTAAGGGTGTGAATCGTCAGTCTCCATGAGGTTATTATCCCATCTTTCATAACAGTCTGAATTGCTGGAAATTGTTTTATTTGCTTTATTTAATTTTGTGGAAGACTGGAGAAGAATGTGCATGGAACAAACCAATTTCTTTAGCCAGCTGCCCTTTCAAATACCGTCAGCTTGTATTTATTACAGATAACCTTTTGATCAAGTTGTTTCTTTGCTTCAGTTCTGGCAACAGGCTGATTTTCACAAAGTGCAAGTAAAGCTGTGATGTTACAAATGTAAAATACACTGTTTCACTCAAGATTGAGATTTAAGAATTTCCAACTAGATTTCCAGCCCTCTTGTCTAATAAAGATTTTTGCCATAAAGAAGAAATGGAAGAACAGCTTGAAATCTACCACTCCTTCCCCAGTTTCATTAACTGTTAATGTTTATTTATGGAGCAAAGTAAATCAAGGAAATAGGTAGCTGCAAAGTGACAGTGCTGTTATAAATAATCAGCATGGTGATCTTTTCTTCTTGCAAGTATCTGACAGACTTCTGATTCAGTGTCCTTTTCCCTGAACAGAAGAAATGTACCAATGTGCAGCTGAGTTCTGATAAATCACAAATGGCCCAGGCTGAAAAAGGCTGTTCTCACTGGGAATTATATGTGACCTTTAAAAAGTTTTTTACTCGTTTATTGGATCTGCTTTACCAAAACAAAAAAAAAAGTCCTTGGATTTGTAAAGTTTTGACTGTTGGATTACATCTCACGGTTGGGTGCTAGGAACCTATTGTATCTACCTCATTTCCATGCTTACATCAGTTTTTGCACTTGAACGTTACTAGGGTTGAGTTTTAATGTGATTTGTGTCTGATCCTGTGTTAAAAGCTCAGTTAAAAAACAAAACAAAACAAACAAACAAAAACAAAAACAAAACACCACAAAAAAACCCACAACAATGCTCATTTTTAATACTTTTTCCCAGCCATAGAGGAAAAACATTCTCCTGGGTTTCCCCACAGTGAGTTAGAGCATGCCTGGTTGAGCTGTGGATGAGGAAATGTGTAGTAGATATGACTTGGCCATATGGGTGTGGATTTACTGCTGGCTTCACCTGTGTTGTTGTAAAGAGTGTTCTGTTCTTTCCCTGTCCCCAAAAACCTCTGGGTATGAAAGTCTCAGTTTTGGTTCCCATGCTAGGACTGCAGTTCTTCTCTGGGCCTGGCTATGTATCTGACTAGGAATAAGTGCCAGAATAAAAGAGAAGACCCAAATACATGATCAGGAGGGAATTTAGCAACAGGAGAAAAGTGTCAAATCACCCCTTGCAGTAACAACATGACTTTAGATCACTTCAGGGTGCAGTTTTGTATTTGACCTAAGGTTCTGCCTTTCTGTTTTCTCATGGGAAGGGTCACAGGAGGGTTTTTGTGCCTCAGGCAGGAGTCTGTTCTGGGATCTGTGTCACTAACAGCACACGGTGACTGGCACTAGTGAGCAATACTGACTTCATCTCCCAGGTTACCTTTGCAGTTTTGGCAATTACTTGCAATTTTATTTTTTTACCTCAACATTTATCTTGAGACTAGGAAAGGAGCTGTCTCTCCTCTTGCTTCCTCTGGTTCTCCATTCAGGAGTATTCTTAATGGTCTGAGTGGCTGGCCCCCACATCACACAGTACTTTTCTCAGCACTGCAAAAAGCAACCTCAGCCTGAATCCATCACCTTCCTTGCTGCTGGAAAAGGGGCTGTGTAAACATTGCACAGATTTTGCAGAAGCAGAGGGAGGAGAGAATGAGGGAGAGAAGAATGCTGGAGGCACACTGTGATCAGTCTCCACTGCACAGCGTGAAAAACTGCAGGGGTGCATATTTCATTAAGATCTCCAGTAAATCGTGGCATTGCAGTATGTCCCTGATGTGGGCAGTACCACAGCATACTTCCCATTGCCATGGGGAGAAGTGTTAAATACATTAAAATCCATATTTCCTCTCCTGTGGAAAACAAAACAGGCTTATGCATGCAGAAAACTCCGAGCTGAGGATTTGTGTTTGTACTTCACTAATTCTCAAGCTGATTAGCAGAACTGGAGGTGAGGGTGTAATTTCAGCAGTCACAGGATTCTGCTGCCTGCTTACAGTGGAGCTGTGACAAAAGAACAGGTTAAAAAAACCTGACAGTAGAAAGGGGGAAATGCATAAAGTGGAAAACAAAAACTCTCCTAAGTAGCAGAACTGTGTGTTTGATAAGCTGACAATGGGTAGTTTCTGGGAAAGTTAAGAAGCACTGGGATTAAAAAGATGGACCAGATGTGCAGCTCTTCATGAAGCAGAGGTCCTGAAGCGGCTTTAGAGGGAGTGTCTGCATAGCTGGCACTTGCAGGGGTGTGACGGGAACTGAAGCTTGTGTTGGCTCTGCAGCTGGAAGCTGCAGGGATGCACTTGCAATTGAATCCTCCTGAAAGAGGCCTCTTGCTTACCATAGGCTGGAGAAACACTGACCAGGAGAAGGACATTCCTTTTTTTGTTTTGCAGAATAAAGGCCATTGGTGGAAAGAATAAAAAGTGAGCTTAGTCAGAACTGTTCGCTTTTAGGAAGAGTAGGGCACAATAACCTTTGTCTTCTGCTTCTTCCTTCTGTATGATTTTATTTACAAAACCAGTAATTTTCATATTTCGGATAATTTTTGTGAACACAGTGAGTTTTTTATTAGAACTTAAAATTCACGTGCAGAATAAATTATTACATAATGCTGCTGCATAACAACCCAGTAGATATTCCATACTCTTATAATATAAAAGGTAAAAGAAAATATTTTAAGGCCAAGTTCCATGTGAAGTGATTTTATCTCTTTTTATATTATAATCATTCCTTCAGCTGTTTGCCAGAGAAAGCAGCCATTGCAGCTTGACTTGGACTATGCAGGGAGTCAGATGGGAGTCAGACTGGTTTCACAAATTTGGCTTTGCTAAGTTACATGGGGAAGGGAAGGGTGTGTCAAAGTGATGAATCTACTGCACTCCCTCTAGCAGTAGGTGAAGGGTTAAGAACATCTTCATTGCTACTGCATTCTGTATTCATTAGGCCTTTATGTAGAGAGGCACAAATTACTTGAGTGTAATTTATGGCTGGAACTTAAATTGTCAGTGGTTTCTTACGGTGTTCCGTTTGCTGACAGGAATGAATAGATTCTTAAGGATTTCAAGGCAGCTCATACTTTTGTCTTTAATGCCTCAATGCAATGAAAAATTAGGAGGAATGTCATTACATTTAGTATGATTCTGTAACAAAATGTTTGATGATCATTTGGTTTATCTGTCCTCTTTGTCTCTCTTATTTTAGGTAGCTCTATTAAGTCTGAGACAGAAGAAAGGCAATAAACTGTACATGCATTTAAAGTTATTTCAGACAGAAGCTTATTTCTACAATTGTACTTGCTTCCAAGGTCATCTTCAGGCAGGGAATGGAACTTTCTGCTTACGAGAGGGCTGGTACTTAGTGGTGTATGATTTAATAGCAGTTTGTCTTCAGCTTCTGTAAAGATTCTGGTTGAGTTTTCTTAAAGGAAAAGAACAATCCCACCAAGCACATTTAACGTGCCAGCCCCCTGCCTGGTGCTCCTGTGCTGCTGCAGCTGCCTGTGGGTGGGGGTGGCTTTGGGAAGGGCTGTTGCTGTCTGAGTGCAGGCACTGCTGCTGCCGGGGGCTGTGGGGAGCACTGCTGCTGCTGCTGCTGCTGAGGCACAACCCCCTCATGTTGTTATAATCTCAGTTTTGTACCAGGGCAGTGGAGGAGGGAGTGCCCTGTGTTCCCCTGTGTTCCCCTGTGTTCCTCTGTNGCTGTGGGAAGCACTGCTGCTGCTGCTGCTGTTGCTGCTTTTGCTGAGGCACAAACCCCTTGTGTTGTTACACTCCCAGTTTTGTGCCAGGGCAGTGGAGGAGGGAGTGCCCTGTGTTCCCCTGTGTTCCCCTGTGTTCCTCTGTGTTCTGCACAGGCTGTTGTCAGTGAGATGTCTCCCTTAAGGGGTTCTGCTGCTGGCTGCAGGTATCAAACCTGGGCTTGAAAGCCAGTGCTGCTCTCTGTTCTTAAAACCATTTCCCCACTTGCTTTCTTTCCTGGGAAAACAAGTATAGTTTTGGGGAGGAGGGGAAACGGCATAAGGGGGAGGAGGGATAGGAATAAACAACCTTGTCTCTCACCAGCTTTTCAGATTTCTTGTTAAAACAGGGCCTGGGGGGAACATAAATGAATAAAGGATATCATAACTGCTCATTTAACTCCCTAGATATTTCATGAGCTCTCATGTTTAGACATCAGTGTTGCCTAACACAACTCTATTTAAAGGTGATGAAAGTCCTCTAACAGATCAGATCTGATTGTGCACAGAGTGCTGATAATCGTTAACAAATCTTTTGTGGTGTCCCACAGAATTGCTTTGCTTTTTCTTTTGCAAGAATGTATCACACTCTGATAATGCACAGATACCATGGTCTTGTTTCCAGTTCAGCACTGTTGCTGTGTTGCTGCTCTGCTCAACTGCAAACCCATGAAATGATGGATAGATCTCTACCTTGAACAAGAGAGGCCCCAAAAAACCCCGTGCTGACAGAGAAATGCCAAAACCTCACCTTACTTAAACAGTTAAATGAATATATTTGGATAAAATTAATTCCACTCTGTTAGTCAGATGGACTCATCTGGTCTTTTTCCAAATCTAGTGGAGAGGTTGTTAGTAATCCCAGGCAAAGATCCATTCACCCAAAGATGGAAGAGCTTGCTGTGCCATTCAGAAATATCCCTCCTCTGACTTCCAGGAACTCATTGTAGTCCTCAAGCATTGAAATGGAGAGGGTGAGGAGGGAAGGCAGAGCCAGCCTCCTCTTGGTAGGATGAGTATTTGGTTTTTTGAGGCACAGAATTTAACTCTGAAGATGGTTCTTTCCAGTCAGGGAATTGCTATAGCATTTTGTTTGTTTGTTGGTTTGTTTCAACAACCAAGTTTTTTTCTTGGCAGCTCTCAAGTGCCTTCTTATCTTTTTGCTTTGTTTGTTTTTTAAATGATAATATAACCATTTACTTCTGGAACACAGATCAGGATACCTCATTCTTGTTCCTGTTTGCTCTCTTATCAGTGTTACTATGTTGGTGGCACTTCCATGCAAACACTTCAGCTGTTTTTCTGACATTTTCCATTTCTCTCTGAAGGAGACAACTCAAACTCTTTATTTCTATCCTTGTGCTGCATCTCTATTACAAGCTGCAAGTCCTGTCTGTGTTGTCATCATTTTAGCTGATTACACCCTTGAATCCCAAGGCAAGCACCTTGAGTCTAACTTTTTGCTTCCCAGCTGTGTTTTGAGACCTTTTTAAGCAAACCACTGCAAATACTATTTTGTCATGAACCTGCTTGAGTGGAAGTGCTGACCTTCACATTTATAAGGCACTGATGGAGATTGGGATTAGATCAAGGATAGAACCCTCTTAATGATGAGGCCAGTGATTTGAGCCTCTGGATACCTGTTTGCATTTTATGCTTTCTTCTACATTTCCAGTCAGCATTTCCACCTTAGGTCTCTCTGTTTTGTCAAGCATCTTTAAAAGGATATAAATGCTGTGCTGCATTTTTGGAATGGATAATAGGTTAAGTGTATTGTATACTCACTACAGGGGATCACAGAGGTGAACTAAGCCTGAAGTCACTGCTGGGGTTTGTTCTGAAGGGAATTGATTGGCCAGGGAGCACACTGCATTCCTGCAAAGCTTTTTCAGCTCTTTATCCAGCAGATGTAACCAAAGTTTCAAATAAAGGTGATAATCTCCTGCTACTTCAAGGGTTTTCAGGGAGGGTGATGCAACATGAGCACTGTGTAATTCTCTACAATGTTACAGAGAGTATTAAAATATACTACCCTGTTTGTATTTATGCAGAATATTTATTTGGACATAGTTGCCTTCTCCAGAGCAGCAGAGGAATTTTCTATCACCTCCTCTGTTTGTACCAGAGCTCCGCCCAGCTTTCCCTCTGCTGGGCATGTGACTGAAGGGGCTGACAGCCAGGTTTATATTTAGCATTGCACAAGTCAGCATCCTTTAGTGTCTTAATTGCTGTTGTAACAGGAAACCACTTGTGAGTTATAACAAATGATGCAGAACTTTTCTTTAGTGTCAACGCATGAATTGTTGTTTCCTCATCTGGAATACTAAGGGAATCCATCTGAAGATCAATGGGACAAGATTTTTCAATTTTCCTAGATTGCAGTTTGGAGAAAAACATTGAGGAAGAGCAGAGGAGGAAAAAAGGATGATGAGGAGGTGCCTTATGAGCTTATTCAATAAATGAACTCAAATGCATCAGAGTCAGAAATTGCTTTTAAGGATCCACCTCTGAACAAAACAACAGCACATCTCATTTTTTAGGCTCCAATCCAGAATTTTGGTTATAAAGATCCTCTCATGAACTCATGTGCAAAGGGGTATCTCTTTTTAGTAGACACAACAATTGCTCTGATTTCTTGTTCTGTGTAAGTAATGTTTTTGTTTCAGTGATGTGCTGAACGATTGGCTGAAATTATCTAGACAGGCTTTTTGGAGGAAATAGATTGATGAATTCGAGACAAAACTCTCTGTAACTTCTAGATTGGATGCCTTTGGAGACTAAAAGGATGTTATAATAGGTCTATATTATTAATATTTGTATATTCCTCTTCTTAATACTCATTGTTTAATAATTAATTTAAACAATTTGGTCACTATTTAAAAATCTATAAAACACTGCTCATATTTTTGTCTCAGATATGGCAATACTCAGCAGCAGCAAGTATTTTCCTGGGGTAGCTCTGGCAATAGTATCTGCATTCAGTGTCAATGTTTTCTGCCCTTGGTGACAGTAACGAATTCAGCTATAAAATTTTATGGTAGTGTTAGCTGCAATTCGAATAACATAATACATAGCTTTAGGCTTGCAAGTTCTCTTGTATGCCAGTTCTTGAAGAATTGTTGTGGTGATGACAGTTTGCTGGGTTTGGTTGGGTTTTTTGTTTTAATAAATGCACTCCCATTACCTGTTAGTCTGTTGTGGTTAGTTTGTCAGCTAAAAATAATAATTCTAAAATGAATTTGCAAGTACTTGGCTGCAGTTGGCAGAGTGACTTTAACTTGCTGGGTTTGGCAACGCATGAGTATGATAGAATTATTTATATTGATGGCTTTATATCACTCCTTCACCACTGTACTGCCCCCCCCAGGTTTTAACTCATTTTAAAAATAGTTACAGAAAAAGATTATTCTAAAAATTTAAAAAATATCAAGGACAGATTTAAGAAGCAGTAAATGTTTTTCTGCTTCCCAAACTTCGCTAATTCAGAGCTCATGACATGTATTGCACTTGAACCTTGGTTTATAACCTCATTTATGGTAATGAATGTCAGTTAGAAAGTAGCAATTCCTCACTCCACCATTTCATTTTATTCCTTCTGCAAGAAGATGAATTCTGTGTCTTATTGAGTGCTGTGGCACAGGATGAGCTGGTAAATGGCCATCATGAAATGCAGTTCTGGAGTACTTTAGAGTTGTTTTCTTTTTCCCCCAGACATTTAAAAATTGTTTGATTCTGACTGAATTGAGCTCTTTAAAGAGGGTTTTGCAATTTGGATTTTTGTTTTCCTTCTGGTAAAACAAACAAAGGGCATGTTTCTTTTGCTGCACTCACTGAATATTTTTATTCTTGTTTTTTGCTGAGTCTTGAAAATTCAAATAGTCAGAACAACTTCCTGTGAATAAATACCCTAATCTGAAATATATATGCTATCTAGAGTTTTAAAAAATTCATTTAAAGCAATTTTTGGCTCTCAGTGCTTTCGTATCTTGCAGAGTTTAAAAGTATGTGATGCTTTAAAGAGCTGGTATTGGAAGTGATTCTATAAAAAGGTTTTTGGCTTTCATTCCACAGTAGTTTGGAGTGTTTTTCTGCTTTAATTTTTTCTCCTTCCCCCCTGTCTCAGCTTTAAACCAATCTTTGGCCTCTGCAAGTAGAGCTGAGCTGGAGCAGCCCTTTCCTGCAGCAGGCAGTGCTCTGTAGCTGGCAGAGGCAGAGCATCAGTTCTCAGGGAAGCTGCCTTGGTGCTTTAAAGCCCTGTTTTGGTGCTCCAGAGGGCAGAGCTTTTCCCATGAGCCTGCTCCTGCAGGTCCCATGTGACAAGGTCCTGAGCCCCTGGTCTGACTTGGCCTTGTGCTGTGCTGCGGTGGGAGGAGATGCTCTCTCAGGCTTGTCCTGCCTCAGGCAGAGGGAGCTGCCCTGTCCAGAGCATGTGCAGGGTTCACCAGCACCAGTCTGGCAGATTGCTCCTATCCCTGTCTCATTAATATGTGTAATCACAGATTCTTTTTTCACAGATTAATTTTTATTTTGATGATGAGGTAAGTTGTAAGCCAGGCATACTCCCACGTGAGTTTACGAGACTCTGTTTTATAAAATAAAGTTCATGCATGTGGAGCAGGAAGATGCCATTACTGGCATGAGCTCCCTGTGGCTGATCAGGAACAGTCTGGTCTCCAGAGCATGGTGCCACCACGCTGTCCCCAGTGACCTCTCTTGCGACTTCTGCCCTGATAGTGGTGAAGGACTGCCTGATAAAATGCCTATTTAGCAGGAATCCCATGCTACTGAAACAGATTATATCAATGATTAAGTAATTTTTGTTTATATCCCTGGTATTTCTCTCTATCTTGCACTAACTCGTCTTTCCTCGAACCTCAAAGCAGTGTCCCTCAGCCTCTCTTCTTTCAGGATCATCCCAAGGTAGTCCTTGATATATATTCTGAAGGAGGAGCTGATGTTCTTTTTAGTTATCGGGAGTTGGAACTCCCGTTATTCCTAGACACAGGACATTTTTATTTCTTTTTCCTTCTACCGAACATCCTTAATTCTTCCTTTTGGTACTAAATTTCTAAAATCAATTATGCACTGGGGTTTTTTTAGCTTTTTTTTTAATAGCTGTCTAGCTAGACTGAGTAGAATGTAATTGTGTAGACTGACAGGTGCTATCAAACTCAGTTGTAGTTAAATCCAGAGAGCTGATGTTCTAGAGCTTTGTAGTATTTTGTGACAAGCTGAATAGTCTTTTGTATTCTGTATTGATACCCAAAATAGATGGAAATTATCTAATCTAACTAGCTGTCATAATCAGGGAAAACTATGAAAAGATGTCTTCCTCAGAGGTAGAGTGTTTCCTGGAAATTTGTTTATGTTGTTACAGTTTCTTATCACAAAGCCTTTTGCATGGAGAGCTAGATGTAAAACTAGATGGGCACTGCAGCAGGGGTGGTTTCAGTGGCAGGGCCACAGGAAGCACAGGAACCACAGTGGTTTGGTGTGAGGGCTTGCCATGAGAGCAGAAAGCCATGGAGGGCAGCGCTCTGTGACCTCCTGTGCTTGTGTTTGGTTTGGGGTTTTTATTCTCTCCCTGGCATTCAGCAGGGTGGAGCAAATGAATTTGGGGAAGCTTCATCAGAAGTGTGATGGTGTTGACTTAGGTTGCCTGTCCATGCTCAGGGCATCTGGAGCTTTTGGAAACAGTGGCCTTAGGTGATCCCTTTGTTTCAAAGTGGCTCTGATTTTCCCCAGTGTTGTGGAAATTTACTGTGTCTGAGAAAAGCTGCCCAAAGGGCAGTACTGGTGTATATAGATAGTTCTTTCTTTGTCTAGGTTTCTGTAAAATAATTGCTTAACCTGTGAGAATAGAAGGAGACCATAGGAAAATGGATCCCCTCCCCAATCCCAGCCTTCCTGAACACAAGCTGAAAATTTTGGTCAGGTTTTCTTGCTGTTGGTACCCGAGGCTTCAGAAGGTTGACTCTCACAGGGGCCTCCCTCTGTTTACCATGTTCCTCTTCCAGCCTGAGCTTTGAATGTGTGAATTCCTAGGCATTTTCTAGGGAAGAGCAAAATAATGTTTATTTCTGTAGTATTTGGGCTGTACTTGTCCTGTTGGCATGGTGAGTACATCTGGTGTTTGTAGAGCTTAGGTAGTGTTTGTATGTTATCGTTTCTTCTTTAGAATAGCTATGAATATGAGTGACTTAGATGCAAGAATACTCACTATGAGCACTATGTCTGCAGTGCTCAGACATAGGCTAAAATTAATCAGTCTGTGTTTGCACCATTGTCTTTCCATGTACTTGGCTGCCCCAAGTAAAATTGGAATACTTGAGTATTGTAGGTTCCACCTTTTACCTGTGCCATTTTTAATCTCTGTCTGTAGAATTTATCTCAGGAGAAGTATGGAATCAACTTGTCAAAACCTCTGAGGTTATAATATTGGAAAATATTGGGAGAGTGATTTTTTCTGTTTTAAAAAGGAGGTCTTATGGTCAATATCTACATTAAAAAATACACAAGAAAAACTCCCAAAAAAGTGGCTAGTTTTTTTTTTCTTTTACTGCTGTTAAACAAGTAAACTGCTGCTGCATTCTGCACAGCATCTCTGATAACTTCTGTGTTGGTTTCCTGTAGAGAAAGTACCCTGTCAGATTCAGGAGTGATGTCCTGGTCCTTGCTAACTCTTAGTGATTGGAGTCCAGGATACCTGAAATGTGCACCAAATGACCAAACTTAATCTGCTTTTACCTAAATCAGTGGTCTTTATTTTTGTTTTATTCTTATATTGCTCTGAAAAATACCTTTTGTGAGAATATAAGTGGTAGGATTTGTTTTGGAGATTCTCTGGGGGAAAGAATGTTGTCTCCTGCATGTTTAGAGGACCTCTAAAAAAATAACATACAATTGTCTCTAGAATATTTGGTTTTTAAAAATTTTAGTGTGGTTTTGTAATTTTCAAATGAAGATGGCTGTTGGACTGCTCCTGAAGTATGCTGTTACTTTGCATAATCACTTATACTACTGTAAGCTTGTAATATTCTAAGATGTTTTGGCTTTTAATACTGTGTTATCTTCTGTAAAAATAATAAAAATGTAGGTGTGAAGTATTTTTCTTTCCCATTTGAAAGCTGTTAAATAACATAACTGCTTTTTGGCCTGCTAGTAATTTGGTAAAGACTTGATAATAAACCGAATTTGTGATGAAGCAGCTAACTTTCTCATTTCATTTTGACCTCTCTAGAGAAGCTGGAGGTTTCACCACCATCTCCAGGACAACTGAGACATGGTAAAAGAAGAATGTTTGTTGAATGTGGTTTAGTATTTGTGCAGTCTCTCTTTGGATTGGCTTCATCTTTGTTCCACAAGTGCTGGTCTGTCCTCATCCCTGTTGTGTGGAGTAAGAGCAAACCAAAGCAGGCACCAGCACTCACCCTGCTGCCTTTGTTTCATAACACCTCGGCTGGAGAATGTGCAACACTTAGTGAAAGTAGGACAGAAAGCCCGAATGAGAGCACACTGTTCAAAGGCAGCAGCAAACATTGTTTCTCCAAGCCAAACAGTGTTGGTGCTGCAGTGCCTTGTGGAGGTTTTGTGTTTTAAAAAGACTGAGAAGTGGTATAAAATTGCAGAGAAATATGAAACAGATTGTGTATTTATAATACCATGATTCAAAATCTTATTTCGTTTCCAAATTAGTGTATTTTTGTGGTTTTGTACTCTAGAGTGAGCAAATTTATTTAGCCAAACATTTTCTAATTATCTAAAATTATCGACATTTTTTCTAGTTTGGTTCCTCCCGCCCCCAACCTTTTTGTCCCTGGGGTCCTGTTTGCTCCATGAATTCAAAAATTCTGTCCATTTCACTAAGAATCTGAGGTGCCAGTTTAGCTCCAGCACACACATTTTGAAAATACTGGGCATATCTGTGTGGGGTTTTTTTGTTATTTATGTATTTATGTTCTGTGGAGTTTGTCCTGTGATAGTTTAAAAATAATTAAAAAGTTTCATACATTTTGTGCTGTAGTCTTTTACCGGTACAGTTTAGAAGATGGGTGTATTCTCACAAAGTTACAGATGTTCATTGATGTTCTAGTACATAAGCATGAAAGATCTTGAATGTGGTCTTGGTTTTTTTGTGGGGTCATGGGTTCATTCTGTCTGCAGAAAGGAAACCCAAAATGTACTGGTACCAGTTTCTTTTCACATGACTGTGAGGGTCATGCATTCTTTCATCCCTCTTCCTAGGTTTGCATCTCTTTCAGTTTATAAAATGTAGGAATTATAGTCCAGTGTGTAGTGAAAAAAACTCGCAAACTCCAACCAAGTCCAAACTGAATAGCTGCTGCATTTTGAATGTTAAAAAAATGAAAATTTTCAACTTTCAGCTGTGTTTTTGTCATGTAGTCTGTCTTCATGTTGTATTTAGTCTTATGAAGTAAGCATCTTAAAACTCAGCTGGAGACAAGGCTGTGCAAATTCAATCCCACTTCCATCAAAAGTTTACAGGCTAAAACCTGAGAGAGAAAATGAAGCAGGACAAAAAGGAATGATACAGTAGTACTGTGCTCATTCTTAGAAATTACTCAGACCAGCATGTTCCAAGCTTCTGCAACAGAAAATATTTTCAGAAAGGATTTAATTTAATTTAATTTAAGGGTTTCACAAGTAAAATAGGAGAAAAGGTGTGAAACAAAAGGTGGAACTTGGTTTCTTAAGCAGTGTGTTAAGGAGCAGCTACAAGTCTGACTTGCACTAAGGATAATGCACAAACAAAATCAAGATCCAGACGTTCTGGTTGAAATGGTGAGATAATATATGACACTCTAGTGAAACCCACCTTAGCATTTGCAGATTTGGCTGAAGGAGTTTTGACAAAATTGTCTAGCTCCAGATAATGCCTTTAAAATATGATATTTTAGGAATGTGTGAAGAAGATGCTCAGAAATAGTGAAGGACTTGCAGAGAAAAGGCCTTTTTTTCAAGCAAGAGAAGATTGCAGGGAGTCTGGTGAGACAGTTTGGTGATCTTCAGTGATACTGCAATATCGCTGTAAGGTCTGTAAATAATACCAGAGTTCATGTAGTTTTAAGTATTTCTTTTATGCACTAGTAGGCATAAGTGTCTTCCACCTGAAATTGTACAAGTATTTGCAAGTAGGTTGTTCAGCCGGTTCTTCACAAGGCATTAGTAACATTTCTGTGTAGCAAAGGGTTTTACCACACCTGCCAGCAACAAAAAGGTGACCAGTAGGAAAGGAATTTTGTGTATTTTGCCTTTGAATCTCTTAAAACCAGTATTAAACATTTCAGTTATTCCTGTGCACTAGTGAACTCTCTTATAAATATTTATTTTTTCTTTTAGTGTTCTTCCACAACGCATTACCTTTTGTAGGGTTTGGATTTTTGGATAACGCAATTATGATTGCTGCGGTAAGTGCACTCTAATTCCTTGATCAAGTTTGTAAGATTAATATTTTTCAAGAGAACAGAATAGAATGGCCTGTTAGGTCTAGACTAGGAAGTCTGCCTGCTCAGGACCTTCTCAGGGTCTCTAGTCTAACCTCCTGCTCAAAGCAGAACCAGCTGTGAGACCAAGTTGTTCCTGGTTTTATCCTGAGGGACTCGAGAAATCCAAGGGCAGCCTGTCTGAGCAACCTGTTCCACTGCTCAGCTGTCCTCACGATGGAAAATGTTTTGCTATATCCAACTGGAACTCGTCTTGTTTTAGTTCATGCACATTGTCTCTCACCTATCGACCATGCACTGGTGTTTCATAATGCAGACCATGTGGTTTTGTTCCTTCAGCTGAAAACATGAGGAGCTGTGATACTGTGTTTTATTTGTTTGCTCAATATTTGTAGAAGTTTCTGTTCAGGGCTGTACATTCAGCTAAGGATTGCAGTGGGGAAGATGGTATGCAGGGGTAGGGGTTGCAGGTTTGTCTGCCAGCTGCCTGCTACAAGAGTATGAAATATTAAAAGACATTCAGAAGTAGGTCCTTGCCTTAGGGGGAAATATATATGCCAGGAAGATAGGATCTCTGTGATCTAACAGAAGAAATGTCTATTTATCCTTTCACTTTTAACATAGACAAGCAGTAAACAATACTTCTGTCAGCTGTATCAATATAATTTATTTTAACTCCAAATCCCTCAAATAATGAGAAAACTATTTATTTTTCAGGGAACCCAAATAGAATTGTCAATTGGAGTTGTCTTAGGAATTTCAACTATGGCAGGCAAGTATTAAAATTGCAGCACATTTAGACTAATATGGCACATTCCTTTATTTTAGGCTGAAAGTAACACACAGGGCTGGAAATGGCTCTTCCTCAGTCTTGCAGCTGCCTTTCCTAATAAAGAAACAACTTCTGGGTGAGGCAAGGACATATTCCATTTGCAGAAATGGAATTTCAGTTCAAATAGCTTTTGAAATGCTTGTTGTTGATTTCAACCTAACAATTCAAATCCTGGGTCAGTTGGGAAAGTGTATTTGCATTTCTGTAATGGAACTGCTCTAAATTCCCCAGGGCCCAGTATCAATGTATGTGGGTATATGTATTTGTATGTTGCTGTTTGCTTGCAGTGCTGAGTGGAGATCAGTGTTGGTGTTTTTTTACTGCAGTTCTTGGTAGCTGCTCTGCCTTGGTGAGATACCACAGGAAGGCCAAGCAGCCACGCTGCTCCTGCACTGGCCATAACTGATAAGCTCTGCTCCTCAGCTCTGGTGCCTCTGCAGTGTGAGAGGGTGTGCATGGATCCACCAGCTGCAGGTGCAGCATTGCTCGAAAGTACAAGGGGAGAGAGCTTAACTAACATGTTACAGCAGAGCAAGTTAAAGATTTGGAAATTTGCAGGCCTTGGTTCAGTGTGAGGCAGTCACAGGGAAGCTTATCTTAGTAAGGTCTGCTGTGAAATCATCTATTTTGTGTGTAACTTTGTTCACTTGTGTACAGTATTTCTTCTTAAACTGACACAGTTCATGGATATGTTGATATGTTTATCAAAGCTGCATACCTGAGTGACAGCTCCTTCTATTTCCAGTGCTCCTGTGCCTCTTCAGGCACTGGACCTTGCTTGGTGTCCAGCATTAGCTGCATGGAGCTGACAACCATGCACAGCTGTTCTTAACTCTGATTTCAAAAGTTATGTGATTTCCAGATGGTAGTGTTGTCTTTTTGTATCTGTCAAGATTTCTCCGTGTAAATTGAGACAAATAGTTGCACCTCTTACTAATTCTAGTCTGCTGCTGTTATTAAACTGTAATAAGATCAGAATAAAAACACTAAAATAGAAAGACCTTAGGTCTAGTCTTTAATTCTGTATAAATTGAGAGTAATTGAGAGGGTCACTGGAGGGTGGGAGCTGGTTCGTTTTGTTTGTAGCTAAAATAATACCTTTTTCTCTTCCCTCTTCCTCCCTCCAGCTGCAGCTTTGGGAAACCTTGTTTCAGATTTAGCTGGACTGGGGTATGTATGTACTTGTGTTAAAAATATTAAGTGCATTCATTGAGATGCAAAGTGGAAAAATAATTATTTTTGTAATATAATAAAACTCTGCCTAATATACCTTCTCAGGTTGTTATCCCCAGATCTGAAGAGATTTCCTTCTCCTCAGCTAAAACAATATCTCTGCAATGTCTTCAGGTCTAGGCATACCTATTGCTGATAAAAACAGATACAGCTTGTTTTAGATTTCAAAGGAAATTTCTGCCTAATTGCTGAAAGTGAAGCTGTTTGTTGTGCCTATTTTTCCCACTTTTCCTCTGTTTTGTTTTCTGCATATTACAAAGCTTGCCACTGCCTAGTCTGAGTGTGACCTTTAATAGAGGTTACTTAAAAAGCTCTGCAAAAATGCATTAACATTCACACCATTGTGTTACACTGCGTAAAGTTTTTTGAAAATATTGTCTGTTAAATCAGTGAGATAATTAACTTACATTGCAAAATGTGACCTTTAGAAGTCTGAACTTTTTCCCATAGTTTTCTCCCAATCATTTTGTTGGTATGCTGAAGGAAAAGCTCTTGGGTTTAAGTTTAAGTATTTCAAAACCCGCCCTAGAAGGTATTGTGAGATTCAAAATCATTTGTTCTTCTTTTCTTGTTCCTCTAGTCTTGCAGGTTATGTAGAAGCTTTGGCTTCACGACTGGGTCTGTCAATTCCTGACCTGACACCCAAACAAGCTGACATGTGGCAGACCCGTCTCAGTGCACACTTGGTGAGTATCCTGCGGGCAACACTGCTGGTGTGGAGCTTTTTGTGTTTAAACAAGCTGATAAATGCTTTTTGTCACTTTTTCCATTTATTCCTTACTAACCACTAACACTGTGCATGTTCCCCAGAGGGTTTAGTCTTGAACCCATGTCGGGGAGAAACAAGAGACAGGATTTTTTTGAGCTTGAGTGGTGTTTTTGTTGCAGATACTTGGGTTGAGCTCTGGCTATAGTGATAAGATAATTTATTTGGAAGTTATGACCCCTGAGTAGTTTACTCCTATACATTCTTTGTCAAGTGCTTGCTATTCATATACCTGTGCTGGTTTATACTAATTTTAATATTCTATAATAAGATATGAATATGAAATGGGCATATAAAATTAACTTTCCTTTGGGCAGACTTTTAGCATTCGAGTAATATTCACTGCCTGTGTTTACAGTTACAGGATACTCATCTTGCAGATGTATTTGCAGGGTGATTACTTACTTAACTTTTAAACATTTGAAGTGGTCCCACTTCAGCAGTGAGAGTAATGATTAAAGAAACAGGTTATCAGAAACTGAGTAAAGAAACAGATTCTTCACTTTGCCAGAATGAGCCTTCATTGGGGAAAATACTTTTGCAGATTTAAGGGAAGAGAAATAGCACTTACTGAGGAAAAGTTATGGTAGAAAAAGTCAGGTTTTAGCAGTGGTAGATCAAAGCATAGAGCAGTGAAGAGTTGGCATGTTGTCTGGGGACTGCCCCATAATCTGAGAGTCTTCTCAGTAAAAGCTGAGCCTTTGGCAAAACCCTGTCAAACCCTGTCATTACATTCAGTTTGTTCATACTACTTTTCTGTGAAAAGACTTCTGTGCACCTTTGCCTGTATGGTAGCATTTTTTTTTCTTTTTTACCTACTGTATCAAGTTTTTCAACACTATCCACCTACTGCTATTGATGTGGTTTGGAGGCTGCCTGTCTTACCATATTTCCTCTCCTCTTGACTTACGCATTCAGGTCAACTGAAATGTTTTCCAGTTTTTGTTGGTTTTGCCTTGTGCCTTTGAAAGCCATCATGTTTGCAAGGAGCCACTCATTCCTTTGATGATTTGCAGTACCAGATACAAGCAGATGCATTTATAATTGCACCTGAAATGTGTGTAGGTGTTGTTTGGTGGTTTGTTGTTTTGTTTTGTTTTTTTTGTCTTTCTGGCCATTCTGATAATCCTTTGAATGCCTGTTTCCTCCCTTACTACTTGTGCAGCTCTTCATGATCATTGCCCTCCTCCTTTTTCAGAATTGTCTTTTATCATAGCAAATACTATTTCTAACCTTGTCATATCTGTCTCTCTCTCATAGCCTGTGTTTCTAGTCTGCATGCTAAGAAAATGTGACTCCCAGCTGAAAACTAGAACAAAGGATGTGTGTTCTTGGTTGTGGTGATACATGGGAAATGAATAACAACTGATCAGTGAAAAACTTAAATTTTTTCCCCCCCTTTCTTTAGGGTAAAGCTATTGGAGTGACCATTGGCTGCATTTTAGGAATGTTTCCTTTGTTGTTCTTTGGCGAGGAGGAAGAAAAACTGGAAGAAAAATAATAATCTTTTTACAAGACATATACAAATGTAAACTACTGTACCTCAATTATTCAATTATGCTGTCAATATTTAGGAATTAACAGACAGTAAAAAAATGTATAGACTTGGGAACAAAACCTTCAGCATGTCATTTTATGGAAACACTAATTTATTGTGGCCTTGTTGTGTTCAGTACTTCTTTTTATAAGATATCATCTAACTTTTTATTTAATTGTAAATTTTTGAAGTGTTTTCACTTATGGCAAGATGTTTACCACTTTCCCCTTTGAACGTGTTCTTTAATGGATTATTACTTCAATAATCCACCATGGATACAGTATCACTCTTGAGTTGCATATTGGTTGCTTAACAGTTGTGATTGCATGACAGAAATATCACTGATGTTCATCAGGTCCTTCAATGCAGATTATTAAGAAGATCAGTGATGAGTACTTTGAAGTCCCTCACTTTGCCAGGTGACTGGTTGCCCCTCACCAGCCATCATTTTGCACTCCTTAGATTAGATATTTCAATGATCTTTGACAGTATGGTTTCCTTTTTTTCACAATTCTGTCTTAAGTGTCTCTGAATTGTCTTTTGAGATGATCCTGTTGATGCTTTGACAAGGTAAGTGTTTCCAGTATAGGCTCTCTACCAAGTCCATTTATAAAGTGGTGTTTTAACACCTTCTGTACTTCCATATTCATGCCTCTTTTTTTCCTTTCTAAATAGTGTTTTGAGAATTGAGTTGAAATATCCTTAAATTTGTCTTCCTCTGGTTTGAGTGTGCTATTAAAGAATTCAGACCAACTGTTTCAAAACACAAACAACTTCTTAAATTGTTCTGTTTAAAATAAGGTGTGAATAGTTGATTTGCGTAGATGAGGCCAGGGAACAGTTCAGGGTATGAATGAATGCTGGCATTGCAAGTTTGTAAGGAGTGGTTCAGCTGAAATGTTAAGTTACCATCAGTCTGGATTAGAGGACCTGATCTGATGATAATACCTTTGTGTTCATCATCAAAGATTAAAGCCTTTGCTACTTTTTTTTTTCTGAGACAATTAGTTAAAAAAAACAAGCAACAAAAATAGGAGAATTGAGGCCTTTTTACTTTTTTTACTTTTATTTTTGCAGTCTGATTTGGCATATTACAGACCTGACAGTGCAGTGTCATATTACTATGTTTTTTTATATGGTTATAAATAAAATGATAACAAGTTTTGAATATTCATACTATTTTAGGATCTTACTTGCCACTAGCATAATGCTAAACTGCTAATTGTCCTGTAGAGGAGAAGGTTTCTTACTTGTCTGAATAGCATTTGGAGAAGCCACTAAAAAGTGACACAGCCAGGGCACTTTGAAAGTTTTATTGCTGAAATTGCTAGCTCTTCTGAAACCTAGAAAGAAATGTTAAAAAAAAAGGCCCTGATGATTTTATTTGCTATAGGAAAAGTCTTATTGTAACATGTGTGTGTTTTACAAAGCTTGTTGTTTATCTCATTGTTATAAATCTGACTTGGCTGTTCTCATTTCTAGAACTCTGTTAACAGCAGTACTGAAACTGACTTTAGTGAAGGTGACACTTGTGTCTGTTTCTTGAAAAGCAGATCTTGAAAGCTTGGAGTGAGCAGTCCTAATAGTATGTGCTGTACTTTGCACATTAAACCGTGAAAATCTGGACCAAGCTGTAAAACTGAACGAAAGCTCAGCCAAGCATCAAACAGAAATGCAGAGTAGTTTTGGTTTGCACTTCAAAGATAGAAGCTTTATTAAAATAAATATAAATAAAACAACAAAAAAAAATCCCACAAGTCTTAACAAAACAAAAAACCTAAAAAAACCAAAAGAAATCCCAACCCACAAAAACAATCCAGAAAGGCAATTATGCACTCCTTCACCAACAGATTGCTGCTGGTTTACAGTACTTCAGTGTTCAGTGGTTTTGTTACTCATCCCCACATTTGTCTTGCCTTAAACTTTTAACTTTTCTGCCTTTGCATGCACTTTTACTTCTGTACAAAATTGTATGTATTTTCCACGTTTTTCTTAAACTGAAGTACAAGTTAAAGCAGTTTTGCATAGCTTCTTTTGTCGTTGTTGTTATTTCAACACTGTTTCCTGTTATGATACTGGCATCTTGATTGGAATCTTCCAGCAGTGGCCAAATCTCTGCTTTTTGGCATTGTACCATCAGAACACTGTTTTCATCACTCTATTATGACTCTTGAGAACAACTGGAAGGTTGTGCCAGCTGTCAGAGTAGTATTTGTTTTTAATGGCAATAGGAAAGACTGTCTACTATTGTTAAATAGCTTGTGCATGTAAATTGAGTACCTTCTGTTGCTGTATGTCAAACTGTTGTACTGCAACCAGTGCTTTTATTGAGAATCAATGAACTAAAGTATCTTGAAAGAAGTTAATAATGTGTCGTCTTGTTAAACTGTTTAGTTGACCACAAAAATGTGGAGGGCAAGTGACACATGGTAGGAAATATTGGGTATTTCAGTCTGATATCATAATGAAGAAGGTGACTTCTGGGGTTTCATTATTTGATAAAGGTGAAGAATAACTTGTGATGTGAGAGGATTATTGGTGCTGCTGGAGGCTCAGAGAAGGTGCTTGTTGGGGCCAAGCTACCCCCTTGAGAACCAGGTAGTTTCCTTTGGCTGTGGGATCCACACTTGTGTGGACATGGCACTGCTTTGTTTGGAAGGAAAGATACATGCCTGATCTGTGCCCTGTCTCTCTGCAAGGAGAGTGGATTTGCTGGGGTGAATGGATGAAAGTAATCCCTGATGCTCTGATCACACTTACTAAAAACTTAACTGAGAAAAGAGAGTCCCCTTTATTTTCTGCTACCTTCTCCCTCATTGATAAAAGGAAAAACAAAATAATGCAGGCTTGCTCAGACTTCAGTATTGCTCTATTTTTTTATTCTATTCACAGTTTGTCCTGTGTTAGCAGGAATTTTTTTTTGCCTTGAATGGCTGGTAGACCTGAAATTGTGTTTGAAATACTGTCTTCTATTGTAACTTAAATTATAAATGTATTTTTGACTGTATGTTATCTCTAGAAACAATGAACATGGATCTGATAATAGGGTTACCTAAATCTTCTTGCCAGTGTTTTCTCATGCATGTACTTTTACATAAATTATTTTGAATTCAGACAACATATTTTGTATTGTCATTAATTAAATTGTTGAATTTTCTGTAAACTTTTGTACTGCAGCAAAGCTGTTCTGTGTTTCTTTATTAGACCAGATGCTGGAGGAAAAATGTTAATAATATCCTGTGGGTATTCAACCTCAGTTATATAAAAAAGGAATTTACTATATTTAAGTTATAAGCAAGTGGTCCTTTGTCACTGTCATAGGAAATACCACCATGGAGTGGTACTTCTGTCTCTTCATGCTCGGAAGAGAGCAATTTAAATAATTAAAATCTTTGCATGGTAAACTGGTGGTGTTTGTGATTAATATTAATCAGAAGTTCACTTGCACTTGAACTTTTAGAATTAACTGAGGGTTTTGGTATGTAAATGAAACCTTTTTGAACTTTCCTGGACTTTGGAGCTCCTCATTTTTTTTTTGGTCAATCCCTTTTGTGGATGTCTGTGCAAGAAGAAGTGCTGTGAGTAAAACATCTCTACTGTAAGGATGATCTCATTTACTTTTGAGAACCTGCACAGGCTGGCTGTTGTTCTACTCCACTGTCGTATTGTGCAGTTGAACTTCATTCATGCTGTTCAGAGAGTCTGTCACATTTGTATCTGACATTTCCCTCTTCTTGGTCTGATGTTTTCCATGGTCTAATGACAAGCTGACAGAGCAGCAGTATATAAACTGAAGGCCTTAATAAAGTATGGAGGAATTATCACCCTGCTCTGAGAGTCTTCTGCCTCTGGAATTTTTCGATCTAGAATATTAAGAAAATAGCTAGACTTCATAACACAATTTCAAGCTCCTATTTTAAAGTCTTTATTAGGTGTTAAGGCTTTTCCCTTGTCTCAGTGTTCAGGAGGACCCTTGGCACCCAGAGTGTTGCTTCAAAATAGCTTTGAGGCAGGGTGGGGGCTGTGGGCCAAGAGTTTGGGCAAACTTGAAATTTTGAAACCAGGCAAGATAAATGCAGAGGGAATTTTTTTTTGTGTTGGACGATGTGTGTGTGTTGAAGTGCTGATGTAATACTTCTATAAGTAGATGATACCAAGGTAAGGCCTTCTGCAGGCAGGAAACAGTTTTGACTTAGTAGTCTTCAACTTAGTGGTGGACAGTGTGTGAGCAAATGGCTGAAAGAACTAGATGCTGCTTCACAGTCATGAGTTGCTCCTTCTGTGTATGTGTGCAAGGATTAAGTTGCTGTGAAATACCAAAATTATTTGAGACCATAAAGTAATGCATTTTGTGTTTATTTTGTGTACTGTTCTTAATACTGTGCTTATCAGAGTGTCTTGGTTTTGTCTGTTGGTATGAAAAGGACCTTGTGCTTTTGCCTGGAGAGCTTAAGCATTTCCAAACATGTGAGTATTGATTTATCTGTTAGAAAATTGAGTATCTTGTGAATGTGAAGTGTCCTGAATGGGACCATTCACTGTTCAGAAAACATGGATCCAAAGGGTGAGATTTGCCATATGGGACCTACTGCTGCCATTCCTGTTGAGAAGAGGGTTCCACTGAGCAGTACCATGGATTAGTAGAACAATAAAGGAGTGCTCTCTTGTCAAGCTGAGCAGCACTGCTGCACTGCTGCTTGGGCTTGTCAGGGTGGTCTGTGTGGTGTTTCTTTATAGTTTTGCTGAAAATGACTTGTCTGTTACTTCCAGATAGTGACAAGGAGAAAAGTGAGGAGAATGAGATTCTTTTCATTTTCCCTGCATGGGGATGTATAGGGGTCTTACTAAAAGACGAGAAAAACCCCATGATTTTCATTCATGGTACTGTCCTGCCGTTCTCTGTGCCTTGAGAGCACTTCTGATGTTCTGGAACTTTGGAAGATTCCAAAGGGCTGGTGAGCCCAGACTGGCTTCTCTGCATATCTCAGCTATTGAATCATAGAAAGAGCCATCAAAGGAAAAGGGATACAAAAGGAGAGGGGTCCTTGAACAGGAAGAGAAGAATGTTTACCTTTGCAATACAAGTGCCAAGCTACCAAAGACCACACCGAAAGCCAGTTGGATGTGAAAAGGGGAACAACCTCTTTAGTGAAGTTTCAGGTAGGCTTTCATGAAGATCTGTTTTTTTTCTCTGCATGGTTTCTACTATTAGTTACTTGCCCTTTTTTGTGTAGGAACACTGAAGGGATATCATTTTCCTTCTACACACTTTGCTCCCTGAGAGCTCCACAACCTCTAAGGAATGTCAGGACTGGGGAACAGTTTGCAACCAGAGCCGTTGTTTGTAGGAAAACATCCCAAGAAGAGCCCATGCTGTGATAGGCGGTCTCATTTTCATTTATAGTCCTCATTTGCATTGTAAAGGAAGCAGACACTGGGATAGTTTCTCTGGGAAAATAAATTATTTTCTTGGATTGTATTAATTTATGGCAAGGGTAATTGTGCTGACATGCTGAGGAGCAGAACAGTCCTTCATGTTAAAGAAAGAAGAGGTTCCTCCTGACCCCCACTGGAAACCTTAACATGTCATAGGATAGTTCTCTCCTTATCTCTGCAGTAGATGAATGGCCTGGCTGTATGATTTGGCAGATTATGAAGTCCCAGGAAAGCCAAAAGGCAGTTGCATGTCATTCTTCTATAGGTCACCAAGATGACATGTGAGGGGTTTAGGTACTTGTGAACTCAATCACATGTGGATGTCCTTCAGGCTTCAAGTCTCAGTTTTCATATTTTTGGAGGATTCTTGAAATGGGATTTCCCTGCCTAAAGGTAGATTTTCCATATTGCAGCTGGGCTGCTCCATCTGTGTTACATATCTCATTATCCCTTTGTTATATGGCAGAACCAGTACTGCAGAGTATATTTTGTCTGATGTAGGTATTGCAGTTCAGGATCGGATTGCTAACATGCTGCAGGCAGGAGGGTACTGACTTACAGCCTCTGTACCAAAAACACCATGCTGATGTTAATTCTTATAGTCCTCTAATATTCTGTAAGCCATGGTGAATATTTGGAGTGTAATGGAGTTTCAGCCCTGTCTTTCTCCCAGAGTCTGCACAGCTGTTGATTAACCTGTCCTGTGGCATGTTGCTTTTGGTCAGTGAAATTATGAGTAGTGCAAGATGGTTTGTTCCATGAAATTGAAGAGTTTATTTCCCCATGAAATGACTGACTCATTGGATGGAAACTGCTGACTGTTGTAAAGCAAACTGATCTTGTGAGCAAAACAGCTTGGTAGCAAAGCGGGTGGCAGGGAAACAAAAAACTTCCTTAAAACTTTCCAGCTGGGAAGAGCTGCTCTTTTCTTGATGGCTGTTCTCTCTGACACTCTGTGTTAGCAGCAAATTACAATTTTTTTTTGTTTCGGTTTTCATTTCAGCTGCTGTGACAAGTGATGCCAATGTTCTGTGTTGTGCAGCAGTGGGGATCTCTGTTGTAAATTACTTTGCGTGAAAAATGCAGTCTGCTAAAATAAACAGATTGTCCAACGAAAAGGAGCTTAAAACATACATGAGGCAGCTCTCACACTTTGTGCCAGTAAAACCAGAGACCAGAGGGCAAGGACAGCAACTCAGAGGCTGGAAAGCTCCTGCTGCCAGAGGCACCTGCTTAAGAAACAGTCTGCTACAGGACAAGTCATAGGTGTCTTCTAAAATACCAGGGGTGTCCTCTGATAAACTGTCAGTATGCACTGTGGTTTTTGCAGATTTTATCTTGTGTCTTCATCTAGTCTACTGGGTAAAGTTCGCAGGTAGTGTCCTTTAGTTGGTGTGTGGTGATTTCTTATATTTGCTCCACATTGTAAGAAAGTGCAGAGGGAGTGGTAGTTTCATAGATGGTTCCAACAAAAGGTGGGGGAATTTCAGCATTTCTTAAACATGCTTTTTTCTTTGCATGGATGCTCTGGAGATGTGTGAGTGTTAGAAAAAATTAAACATCTATAGCTGTCCATAAATGACTGTTCTGCCTTCACCTGGCTGCAATGTATCAGATGTTGCAGGCATGGTGGTGCTGTAGCATTTTTACAAACCATGGTCTACAGCTTTTATACACTTTGCTTTCAGTTGTGTGGAAATTTCCTCCTAACCTTCATTTTTAACTGTTGCCAGTTTGCTGCTTTGAATTAGTACTCCTCGGTGTGTCATACTGAGTAATTCCCCCCCATGATAAGTGTATATGCATATTGAAAAATATTAATCTATTGGAAATATACCCATACTTTTAACTACACTTATTCACTGTTGGAACATAACCACTCTTTTCTGTATATTCCATTAATCCCCTGTAGCATTATCATTTTTGCAAATAAATAAGCTCCATTTTCCAGTGCTTTAAAACACAACCTGAAGTACATCAGGGATTGTCACAAGAAAGCTGTAACAAATAGGGAAATCTTCTGGAGTTATTTCCCTTCCTCCTGATACTCTTGTCTGCAGTGAAAACTTTGTCAGCCTTTATAAGTGCACAGAGGAATTGTCCTTCATTTTCACCCATCTTTGGCTTTCCAACTCTGATGACTCCTAACACTCACTGGTTGTTCCTAATTTCTGCTTGTGCAATTAGATGTTATTTTGTATTTAAAATGTTTGAATATTCTCCTAACCTTTTTGAATCCTTCTGACAGTATCCTACCACTAGCAGAGTGTAAGCAGTAGTTAAGGAAAAGTCTATTTAGTTAGTTATTAACATTAATATTTTGCTTCCTGTCTTCTAATGCCAGTTATGTCAAGTTGTGCTTATTCTCAGCATTACTTACCACCCATGCAAACCCAATATTTTTGCTGTTTTTCTCCACATTCTGTGTCTCTTCCCAACCCCCACCCCTCCACCAATATTGAAGAACTATTAAACATTCAACTCAAAGGAGAAAATTCTGGTTTTGCTGATCTTAGTGAATCAGTTTATAGAAACTGGCAGTTTTGTCACTTAATAATACTGCTGGAGGAATCTACAGCATGTCAACTTGTCATTCTTTTTGCAGGGTAGTATTTGTCTCACTTAACTTTGGCTGTCTAGAAGTTACATATCCCTCTGAGCCATGCAGGGAGTCAGAGGCATCTCTGCAGGATGTTGCATCCCCCTGCTTCCAAAGAGAAAGAATAGCTGACTAACTGTAAGTTATGCCCAAACTTTAGACTTGTGGGTAAGCTGAGGTAAATCCAGTGCCAGCATTTTGTGGCTTTGAATTGTGTGTAGTTTCTGGCTCCTCAGGACCAGATCCTGTGCTCATGGCATATCAGACTGTGGGGCTGAGTTTGAAGATTTGCTGCTCAGCCTGAATCCTGGGAGAAGATGAGCCAGCAAAGTCTACTACACATCTGAATCACGGGGGTGACCCAGCCCAGTGAACTGGGCATTTGTGGATGTAATGGATATCTCCTGGGGCTGTCCCACATTAATTTCCCTGGCTCCTGGGACTCTTGAGTGTATGATGATTTTGATGCATGGCTTGTAGGGTCTAGAAGATGAGTGGCTTTTGCAATCAGTGTACGTGTAGAGAAGAATAATAGTGGTGGATGAGAATTTAACATGACTGTCCTCCAAACCTGGAGTAAACTCAAAGCTATAAGAAAGTCTTCCATCTTCAGGACTAAACACTACTAAATTCAAAATGAAGGTGTTGGTTTTGGTTGTGATATGGGATTGGCAGAGTGGCATTTCTTTTGGCAGACAACAAAAGGGCTGCTGTCCTTCACTGGATGAGAAGGGAGGCTGTTATGTTCTTGGCCTGAAAGAAATACAGTGCCTCACTCCTATTGGAGAGTTGCCTTAATGTCTTAAGTGCCTTTTGCAAAAGCAGCTCAGATTCTTTGCTAAACTGCACTCGCAGCCTCTAGTTCCCGATTCAGCTCTGGAAACTTGGCAGAGCAGGTTCTGGCAGTGGTGTCTTCTAGACAGTTTGAAGCAGATTTGACAGGGCTGTATCCAGAACACAATAGTAAATAGAAAATATGCAAAGATTTCTGTGAAATTCATTGAACAGACAGCAGGGCCTCCGTCCAGTGTCCACCAGGTGAGATGCACAGATCACTGTGAGCATTATTTGTTTGTATTAGGTGCATGATGGTCATTGGTAAACTGGGGAGGCTCCTTTTCCAGGAGCATAAGCTGCAGTTAAATTTGAGCAGCTGCCACAGCACCCATTGTATGCTCAAGACCTGGGGTAAACTCATGCTATGCTGAGGCCACTCTAGTTTATTTCTTGTGATGAGCCCTTTAGTTAAAGCTTAGTTGGGCCTGTGTGTAAGATCTGTGTGTAGGTACAGTGTATCTAACCATAGATATGGTGCATTCCTGTCCTCTGCAATGCTGTAGGTGTATTATTTGTCAATTTAATTGGGCTTTTAACACCCAAGTACATATGTAACTACTAAGGATCCAGTCTGGTCTAGCTGGAGTCACTCAGATGTGGACTCAGATGTCTCTCTGCAGACTGTTCTGGGTAAAAGGTTCATAGTATCCGAGGTACAGCACCAACAGCAAGAGAGATGTGAATGTCCCTTCAGTCTAGAAGATGAGGACTAACATTGGGCACACAATTTTTTTTTAATCTCTTAATAATACTGCTGGAGGAATCTACAGCATGTCAACTTGTCATTCTTTTTGCAGGGTAGTATTTATCTCACTTATTCTCCTTAGAATCTGAAATTTCTCCATAGAATGTGGAAAAATTGGGGCTTTTTTGGTCACGAGTGTGGAAGATTTTGTCGTGACAGTGAGAGGTTTTCCATCCCTGTTGCCTCTGCCTGAGACACTCACTCATCCTGTCATAGCTTCATCTCCCCTTGCTGACCTGATGTTTGGCCTTTAGTCATGTGGATGAACAAATCTGCTGTAGGAGGAGCTGCTGGCAGACAGCAGCAGTGACAGCAAAGGGTTCCAGCCAAGTCTGGCACCAGGGGAGATTGGGTTCATACCAGCAACAGGGAGATGTTGATGCATTTAAAAGACAATTTGGCACTGCACGCAAAACCAGCTGTCACAGCAGCACAATACTAAGTCCAGCTAGTACTGAATGCCTGGTGCCGTGGAAGAGAGGCCTAAAAGATTGTTAGAAGCTCACTATTGGAAAAAAAAACACCAAAAACCATGGAGTCAGTGAGGAAGGAGAGACAGGAGGCAAAGAGGAAAGGTAGCACTGAAGTCATAGTAGTTTAAATGGGATGTAAGCTTATTTGAACAGGGATGTGGCATACATGGGAGGGAGGCCTGCTGCTGTGGAGCTTTACTTAGAGTGCACAGACTGGGTGGGTCAAATAGGGAGGTATGAGAGAAAACAGTATCTGGGTGTTAAAAACTGGGCTGGTGGGGAGGGGGAAAGGATGAGTCAGTAGGACAGAAGGCCAGACAAGTGAAAGAGAGATGAGAATTCACTTCTAAAAAATTGTTTTGAATAAAGAAAAAATGCTTCATAATGTTATCAAATTAACCAACATCTTAAAACCTTATGGGGCTGTTTGGACTTTAGGGATATTAAGGCAGGCAGCAGGAATACACCTTGCCAGTATTCTTTGGGCTCCGATAGTGGGTGTTGAAAATCAGTGATGCTTTGGTTGAAGAGCTTGAGAGACTATATTTTGTTGTTCTGACTAACCTGCTTGAAAGGTTTGGCCTCTGCATGGTTTTCCTTGTGATCTCATGGTTGCTTTAGAAATGTTTAACATTTTGTTGCAATTTGGCAGAGATGTGCAGTGTTTTGCATTTCAAAATGGAAATTGAGTAAACGGAGGGGGGGTGATTGTGTAGTTCAGTAGCAGATAGAAGTCAAGATATTTCCCTCTCAACTGGCTTCAAACAAAGCCATCTTCATTAGTATGCATATTTCTGAATACATACTTAGTCTTTATCATTAATCTTAATATAGATCATGAATTTAAGTCAAGAGGCAACAAGAACAAGTCAGCATATGAATGGCTGTGGCATCTTCTTTTCACTCAAGAACACATTTATCTTGATGACATCTCTGCTGGAGCTCTAGCAAGTGTGCTTTTCCAGGGGAGATATGGGAAGAAATAGCTACTTACCTGATTGACTGTAATACAACATCACTCTGATGTTATAAATTGGTTATTCTTAAACAAAGCAGGAATGTATGTTGTTCTAGATAAGCATAAAACTGAATCATAATTCAAGCATCATCATTATTTAAACTTTAAAATAATGTCACTTGTCCCGTGTGTCACTTCTCTCTAGTTCTGACTGAATTTGGGTACCTTTCTACATGGATGATGGGCAGAGTGGTCAAGTGGAGAGTGAGTGATGGGTGTTGTTTATCCTTCCTTTAGTGCATGGACAGTGAAGTGGACTGGAAACTGCCTGGCTCTGGGCATAGAGCCATGTCCAGCCAGAGCACAGTCACTACTGGTGGCCCAGGGGTTCATACTGGGCCAGAACTGTTTAACCTCATTGCTAATGAACCTGTTGGGTTGTGCTGCTGTGTCAGCACATTTGCTGATGATATGAAACTGGGAGGAGTGGCTGATGCACCAGAGTTGTGCTGCCATCCAGAGGGGCCTGGACAGGCTGGAGGAACGTGACAGGATCCTCATGATGTCCTGCCAAGGGATAAGGCAAATGCTGGCCCTGGGCAGGAGCAGCTCCATGCACTGCTGCAGGCTGGGGCTGACCCCAGAAAGGCCCTTGGGGTCCTAGTGGACCCCAAGATGACCATAAACCATCAATTGCCCTTATGGCAGAGGTGACCACCCATATCTGGGACCTGTGCCAATAGATGGGCTCCTTGTTACCGGAGAGACATGGACATATGGAGCAAACCCAGTAAAGGGCCACAGAGATGGTTAAGGAATGGAACATGTGTCATATGAGAAGGCTTCAGAGAGCTGGGATTGCTTAGTTGGAAGAAGGGAAGGTTCGAGGGGACCTTACCCATGTGTGAATACTTGATTGGGGGGAGGGTAAAGAAGAAGGATCTAGTTCTCAGTGGTTCCCAGTGTTGGGACAGGAAGTTTTATTTAAGAATAACAGAACACCCAACGTTTTATTGTGGGAGTGATGGAGCACTGGATCGGGTTGTCTGGAGATGCTGTGGAGTCTCCATCCCTGCAGATACTGAAAACCTGACTAGACATAGCACTGAGCAACATGCATTAGGTGACCCTGTTTTGAGAGAGAGGTTGGACTAAGCCATCTGTAGAGGTCTCTTTCCACCCCAGTCATGATGTGATTCTGTGGGTAGAATATATTTTTGTTATCATGTGAAAAAAAAAAAACCCTTCACTGAAATGAAACTGCAATTGTTCAGATGATTTCAGGAAAGAAATACGAGTAAAAAGCACTGTGTAGCTAAAAGTTCATTGGTAGTTAAAACTTGAAAACATTGCTGTGTTCAAGTCCATGTTCTACCTTTTACGGGATTGTCAGTTCTTGTCAGAGGATCACCGAATCATAGAATGGTTTGGGTTGGAAGGAATGTTAAAAATCCTCTAATTCCACCACTGCCAGCATGGGCAGGAGATGCCACCCACTAAGTCAGGTTGCTCAGGACCTCATCCAGCCTTGGGTGAGGCCTTGGAAGAGAATGAAGGGCACTTGTTTTGAATTACAGTAAGAGTTTTGTTGGTGGAGGCCTGGCTTGGAAAAAGGGACTTTGAATTTCCTAGTAGCAGGATGAGCTCCTGCAAGCAGCACATCATGTATATGGTGCTGCCTTTGTGTGTGATGTCCCACAGCTGGGGAGAACTCCTAGAAGAACTTGTCTGCTTCTGTGCCTGCCTGCCAGCATTAAACAGGACCAGGATCTCTCTATTGCTTTTTAAATGCATCTAATTTGTTGCTCACCTCCCTTTTCGTGTGTTTATTGCCAAAGGTGTTAGTTGGCTTTCTAAGTTAGTTGGCTCTGAGGAAGCTGGGAGTATAACAGCTGCAAGGTCTGATCTCCCTGGAATGAATTTCTTGGAACACATGTGAGAAATGCAGTCTAAACCTTCAGTAGCTTGCAGGCTTGGCATGAAATTGCTCTTGTGGGTCCCTTCCAACCTGAGATACTCTGTGTTTATCTCTGTGCAACCACTGAGCGTTATCCATACCTCTGGGCCATTCTCCTCCTGGAAACCATTATTTTCTAATCAGGCCTGGAGAGTATTGATCACTGGAAGAAAATATCTTGGCAGGTTTTGACGGTTCTGTTTGAACTGGAGGTGGCAGCAGTGGGAATGGACATTTCTTTTTGTCTGTAGGGGAGAGAACAAAATGGAAGAATTTTATTCTAAACCATCTTTGGTGTTAATGTGTGGTTTAAACCGTGGCTGAGGTGGCAATATAATCTGCAGTTGACTGGTGGTGGGCATGAGGAAAAAGCTGGTTGTAGCATAGGTGAAAGATGTTAGCAACAAGAGCTGCTGAAGTACTATCTGCTGAACAGTAATCCTGGTTACAGGCACCCCCAGTGTAATTAGTGAGTGAGTGGGCTGTGGGGCTGCAGCTGGAGTAGAGAATTTTCTTCTAAATGTATTTATCATTGTGAATTAAAAAAGTGAAGAGGAGATGGGGTTTTTTATTAATAAAAACTGTTGCACATCATCAGCTTTGTACAAATATTAAATAAGAAACATGTCTGTGCACAATGAGATGTAACAGCTGCTGGCATAAAACTTGAAAAATATAAAGGCTGTTATTTAATTGCAAATCAACCCTCATTTTCCTTACTTCATTCCTTTTCTGCTTTATGTTTTTGTTAAGTGTGGGGAAGGCCTTCAGACAGCTGTGCTAACAAATTCCAGTTAAACTGTTGTACCCTGAGCCACAGGGTGACCTTGGGCAATGCATGAGCCTGACATGATGAAAACATGTTTCTTCCAGCTGTCTGCATTAGACTCCTGGATCTCAGATTTCTTTTACAGTGAAGACTTTTGGGCCCATCTGGAAGTGGTGTGAATTCACTATACCAAAGCCTTCATCCAGACAGAGATCCTGCAGTAACCCTGTACCTTGGGAGTATATGAAAAGATGCTTGTTCTGCAGGATTTTCTGGGTAGGCCATAGAAACTTTATGCTGATCCCTGTCCCTGGGGATGCAGGGTTGGATTTCTCCATCAAGAAAGAAATCCTGCTACTCCTGCATGGACAACAAGTGGGTAGAACCTTTCTTCTTTGCCCTTTCTTCCCTGACTTTCACAGCAGTAATGGCAGAGTTAGGCCCTTAGCCTTTCCCTGCCCAGCAGCTCTAGGGGTGAGTGATCAGGAGTCATTTCCAGTGGGGCAGAAAACAGTTCAGGATGAGCTAATTTCCCTGTGTTTCCTCAAACTATGCTGATGCTCAGCCCAACTGCACCATCTCAGTACCCAGATAACATTGAGGCTGGTGCAGAGCTGGTGAGAGTTGTCTCTGGACTCAAGGCTGGACACTGGAGGAGGCTTTCACCAAGCGCTGGGGCAGGAGGTAAGGAAGAGTAAGGTTTGAAAATACACAAGAACAGAGGATGACAGACAGTGATTGCTGTGAATCATAGTTGGCCTGGTGGAAGGCACACTTAGGATGGGGCAGGGTTGGATCTGGAGTACATGAATACCTGCAAGGACCTAAACTTAAAATTTAGAGGAAAACTGAAGATTTTCAGAATTATGAAGCTCAGACGAACTGCAGCTAACAAATCCTTTTGTGTTTATCTTTAGTGTTTCCCAGGGGCCAGCTGCATGAGCTAGAGCCTGCTTCAGCAGCCACAGCAAGAGCTGGTACTTGCTGTTAGTGAGTTCAGTCCTGTCTTATGGGAGCTGAACTGCTGGAGAATGCTCCTTTCCTTTGGTGTCTGAGGGTGCCTTGGACTCTGAACAGTTGAAATTCTGCATGAAATGAGGCTGGGCTTTTTAAATGCAGGAAAGTTGTTTGCGACAATAAAACAAACAAGAGAGAATAGGGAGCAAGGAATATGTCTGTGGTTATAAAAGTAAATGTAATTAGGCTTAAAGAGAAACAGAATTGTGTTGCAATCAATTCTCCAGGCTGGTGGTGCCTGTCATTTAATGAGGCTTTCCCATTTGGAAAATTGTTTGCTGTGCTTTTGTACAGAGGCTTTTCAGGTTGAACCTGACCCTAATGCTGGTCAAGACCAAGAAAATGCAAAGAGCAGAGATGAGCAGATCACCAGAAGTGGGCCGGTGAGCATTACAGAGAAACCACAAGCAGGATTCACCCATTTAGACTCTCTCTAGTAAAGATGCTGATAGAAAAAGTATTTAACTCTCTGTGGTAATTAGAAAATACAATGGTGAGGCTTAGTTGCCATTCAAGAGAAGATGGGCAGCCAGGGCAGAGAGGTGTGCTGACACTTGTCTGCTGGGGCTTGGGTACAGCTTGGGCTGGAAATCTGGGAGGAGGAAAAGGAGCCAGGCAAAGTCTCAAGGGAGACTTTCAGAGATTGCTTCAGAGCAGCTTGTCTTGGGCAGAGAGAATGTCTTCAGGGCACTGTAAGAACAAGCACAGACATACTGCTGAGTTAAATCTGCAACAGAGATGCCCATGATGTCATTTGCCTTTTACATAACATGGACATGAGAACAAATACAATTTGGAGGCAGGATGAGGACTATGCAGCTTGGTAAGCAATTAAATTTTATTTCTGTGTTTTGAAACCTCTGTAAGGACTGCTGTAAAATCTTGAGTATTACCTTGGAGCTTTTGGTATCAACACGAATAAATGAATAGCGAACAAGAGGACAAAATAAAAATCTGTGAACCATTATTATAGCTTTGGAAGAGAGAGCTGTCTCCTGGGTCTCACTAGCAGGTTCTCCTGGAGTACAAGGCTTTTTGCACCTGAAGACTCAGCAGCTGAACTCTCAGGATAGGCCCACAGATACCACAGGGCACCTGCATATCTGATGTGGAGAGTCTCTCCCATGTTTTTGAGAATAACAGGCTGGTTGCATTGGTGTGATCCAGGTGTTGCCTGCATTTGTGCTGCAAATCAGTCATTCCTCACAGGTGAATGACCACAACTAAATGGTCATCACCTGCATGTAGGCATTTTAAATGATTTGTATTTTGCAGTATTTCACATGAGCTAGAATAAGTTCAATCTCCAGGCAGAATATTTTCCCAGCAAAGAGTGTAGTTTCATCAAAATGGAAATGTTTGCCTGATACCTGCTAATTTTTATGGGTCTTTAACTGAAAGCTTTCTTTTCTTCCATTGAAATGCCTAAGAGTTTCCTTTAGGAAACTTTCCTCTTTAGGTCTGCAAAGAGGTTATTGTATTCCCTTTGGTGTAATACAATATTCAAACTTGAGTGAGTGGAAAAGATGCAAATGAAAAGTGCCAGAAGGAGCAGAGAGAGAGACTGTTCTGTAAGAAAGGTATTGAAATTTCTTGTCAGAAGCACTACTGGCAATGTTTCTGCTGATGTATTAATGATACATTTTTTAGGAGAATTTATTATAAATAAAATGTACCTCAGCTGTGATAATGGTTGATCTTAAGGTATGGTGTATTTAGGGGCTTTATCAATAAGGATTTGGAGCAGTTGTGAGATTATTTAGTCTGATCTCACAGACTCCTGGAATTTTATTTTATTATTCTTTTTGAAATTCTGTGTCTTATTTCCTTAAACTGACACTTGTGGCATTGTGTTGAAGCTTGAATAGAAGTGAACTGTAATATCAGATAAACCCTGGGCACAGAGGAGGAGAATGAATGAATGCAAGAGGTGAGAAAGGTGTTGCATTTGGAGGCTGGTGCATTTCTAAGGCACGGGGGAAGAATCTGGCTCATATCCCAGAGCTCCATTGACCTCCCTCTTCCTTTCCATGGTGTGGAGGGGATGAGTGGAGGCCCCAGACCTCCTGCCATGGAGGTGTGGTGCAGGTGTCATTGCTGGTGACAGTCTTCCCACAGCTCTGAAGCCAGGCAGCATTTCTCTGGACCACTAGCAGGCATGGCTTGGGTGCTGGGATGTGACATGACAAAGGGACAGTATTCTGCAGTCAGCCCCAAGCAATTAGTTTTGAAGAGACACTGTTGTTTTGTAAAGATGCCACACTCTGAGTGGAGTGAGGATGTGAATTTATTTATTCAGGTTAATTCACTTAATGTCAAGCAGGAGAATTCCCTTTCCAGGTGCTGCTGCAGGCACTGACCATGGTGCCACTGCTCAGCACTAAGGTAAACCTAACCCTTTCAGGGTTTGTGTAAGGCCCCAAAAGTCTCACTTGACAAGCCACTTAAAAGGACTTCATTGTTCATGAACTTGGAGTTAGGCACACGGGACAAATACTGATCACTTCTCAAGAGTTCAAACAACAAAAAGAACTTTACTGGCAACTCTAGAAAATCAAAGAACTTCAACAAAAGATTTAGAGCAGCATTCAATTAACATAAAACTCCTCTCAAAGCATTAACTTAGCTCATTCAACTAGCAAACTCTAAGCCTGTCTGATTTTAAGTTTCTCAAAATCCTAAGAAGAGGGAATTAGAAGGAAAGGAAAGTGAGAAAGACAGAAAAGATGTAGAAAAGAGCAAACATAACTGCATTTCCTGGTTGCAGCAGTGTTCAGCTGATAGAAATTCTAAGAGAAGGTAGGGTCAAGACATGTGCCTCATGTCTCAGATTAAATAACCTTTGGCTTTCCTTAGCCCTTTTCCTAGGTGGAACTCCCAGTCATTTGGCAGCTCAGGAGCTGGGCTAGGAGCTCCAGAGATGGGTGTGGAGTGTTGCCTCTGATGTGCCAGGGATTGGCAGCCCCTGCAGAGCTGGGATACAGGCTTGGAGTGTGGGGTGTGCAGGGGAGGGCATCACCTCCCCAGAGCCAAGGCCAGACCTGCCCCTTTCCCCCAACGTTTCAAGCATGAAATGTTTGGAGCCAGCAACGCTTGCAAACTCTCCCACCCTGAGGTGCTGCCCTCCCTTGGCTGTCACATGTGCACACCTGTGAGCAGTGGGGCTGCAGAGAGGTGGCTCTGAACTGTCCCACCACAGCACAAGGGCTGCATGTGGGATGTGCCCAGCCCCAGCTGTGTCCCAGGTAGACAGTGTAAGGCTGGGACAGAAGCTGCCTCCTTTCCCAGCTGTATCTATTTGCAATCTTCTTTCTGCTCATGATTTTTCTACACCTTGTCTTAGCAATTTCTGTCTTTCATCTTTCTCCAAAATTCAGTTCTTTTGACTTGAATGGAGCAGAGGAATGAATAACCTGAGGAAGGATGGAATGATTTTATGGCCAAGGCAGCTGAGTGCTTTGTTCAATATATTCATAGTAAGCTTCTGGGAGCAATAAAAAATATCAGATTATGTGTGAAGAATTCAAGAAGACTCTTTGGAGGCATAGTGACTGTGCAGAAAACCATGAGGTTTCACTGTTTGTAATTGTACAGGCGTATATGTGGTGAAAACCAGTCCTAACAGCATGTGCAAAATATTTGGCTCTGAGCTGACCGTTACCATTCAGGAGTGGTTTACCTGGGCTGTGATACTTTGTGTGGTGAAGACATTGTCTTGGTTGCTCAACAGTGGTCAAAAAAATAAGTCAAAGTGCCCAGGAATTAGTGGGAAGAGGACAGAGCAGCAAATTCCATGACTCTTGGGCAGCCTCAGGCAACCAGGCTAACAAACATCTCAGGATATGGAAAACTCCAGTCAAATGTGTCATGGGATCATTTAAGTAGTAGTAAGGAGGTGTTATTCATAAAGATATGGCTATACAGGAGTACAGGCAAAACAAATTTATACCCTAAACCCATTAGGCATTTATCTGTAAGCATCACTGCTGGCGGTGTGCCTGGCAGAAAATTCAGTGATGCAATGCAAGTTTTTACTGGCTCAAATTCAAGACTGAGTACATTATTCATAAGAAGCAAAGGTACCACTGAATTATTCAGGGCTTGCTGAACAAGTGTTGAAAACCAGCAACACCACACTAAATTAACTGTTTTTTTCTTTCATTATACTACAGCCTGCAAAGCCAAGGCCATCTAGCTGTTTTAGCTCTTTCTCTAGAGACTTGGTAGGGTAAAACAAATATTTGATGCATAAAAGTATTCATATGAGACATCGATGGCTTTTCTTGATCAATGGCTTCATGATACTGTATTGCAGCTTTGCACATTTCCAGCAGCTTGGGGAGGATGTCTCAAAGTGGTGTGGCAGGTGCTGGTAGATGAGATAGCAGCAGGACCACCCTGCTCTGGCTGTTCAGTGTTTTTGTGGAGGAAAAAATGTCTCAATCCTCTCCTCCTGAGAAGGCTGAGACACCAAGACAGCCTTTCTGCTCACACACACAGTGCTCCCTCCTCTTTGCATCCTGGGCAGAGTGAGCCCAGTGGCTGCTGCCAGCAGATGCACAGCAGTAAGGAACTCTCATTTCCAGAAGTTGTAAGAGATATCTGGTGTTTGTTAAAGGCTGAACATTATTTATCCTGCAAATGAGATTTATAGAATTTTAAAGAGAAACCCTATGCCTTTAGGGGGGAAAAAAGATTTGTGTTATTTTCAGGGTTACTGAATTTTTAAAGCTTTCCTTAGAGAGTAGGTCACATTTTCATCTGGCATAAATATTGTGCAATTTATGTGAAGCATATACTGGCCTTTTGCCAGATGAACATCTGACTTTTTATGTAATTTCCTAAAATCCATTGTAAAAATGTTTTCTTGTTTTTCTCAATGCAAGGGTTTTCTTGCAAGGGGTGAAGGTAACTGACCAGTTATGCACACAACATCGACTAAAAGACAACATAAATAATGAAAACAGGTTAAAATGTGTATCTGCTTTCTCAGAAGCCTTGGCATGTTCTCTAACTGCATAAAAAACACAACTTTGGGTCAGGTTTCTGGCTGTTTGAACTGGTGGCTGATGTAGGAGGTATTGCCTTTCCCAATATTTAGAGGCATTAGGGTGCAAGCTGTCGAACTTGGAAACAGAGCTAGTGGGGAGATAGTGAGATGATCAGATCTGAATGGTTTCTTTGGGAAAATCACTGCTGGCTGAGAAAATATCATTTGTAGAACAAGACAAAACATTGTATCTTAATAATTAAACTGAGCAGGGAAATAAGAGCCCCTTTTGATGCCTTTTTGCTTTTCCTTTCTGTGTGATACACTGATAGCACCACATACTTCTGGATCTACTAGTTCTGCTTCCCAGAGTGAAGCCACCCTGCTATTAATGGGTGCCATCCAACTTGCTGAAAAAATCCACAGCAAAAGTCTGAATAAATTCTGTTGATTTCAATAAAGGCCTTTGTTGACCTGCAGTGTCCTATTCCTGATTGGTGGTGGGCATCACACAGGAAGACTCCTGTGCCTGCAGAAGCCCCCAGGGATTTCTGTGTCACTGTCAGCTGGGCTGAGGCCAGCACAGGTAATTGGCCTTTGTCACACTGATAAGGTGCTGCACTTATCTCTGGCATGGTTTGCATGAACAGCACTAAGTCTGTACTTTTGAACTGACTCTCCAATGACTCTGTCACCAGCTGTCTTTCAAGGCTCCTCAGCATATTGCTCACATCCACCTGGCAGCTCTTAGATATTCATTTAAGGATCTCATTGCTCAACTTTTCAGAGGCCTCTTGCCCAGCAGGGCTTGGCCATTTTGGGAAGACCTTCTCAAAAGGACCTGTAATTTCAAAATTTTATTTTCTCTCTGGTGAAGGTGACCTTATTGCCCTTATATTCATTGATTCAAATCTTCAACTCTGAGCTATGTGCATTATACCCTAAAACCATTCCAAATCGCCAAAATACTTTTCTTTATTTCATTGTAAGTTTCCCTGGCTAGCTTTGTCATGTGGGTCTAAATTGGTTGTTAAATAGGAAAGCAAAAACTATTTTTATGCCTGTAGGTTAAATACATCTCACAAATGAAATTTCCAAACTGAGCATGGATATACCTAATCCATTGTCATCTGGCTTTTCTGTGTTTGCCAGATAAGAATTCCTATTATGTAGTCTGATTTATCTTTCTTTCCAATGATCAGATTCAAAATAATATTTTTTCTATTATGACTTATTATGCCATTAAAAATGATGAGCAAACATTAGATTTAATCACCTCAGTGTTTCAAAGGCAAAGTTTGCTTGATGGATTCCAAGGACAGCTTCTCAAAATTCTAATTTCCTCATCTATCATAACATAACGTATTGTCATGAAACATTTTTATTAGGATGATAGCAATTATTTAGAAAAAAAAAATGCTCTTGAATGTGTTATCTTCAGCTTTAATTTCTAGGACTGAGTCTGGATGTCCAGCATTTTACTTGTCAAAGCAATTAAGTCTGCTGTCCTCAAAGTTCACATTTGCTTTGATTCAGCCTTTTGCTTTTGGTAGTTCAGTCTGCATAACTTCTATAAGTAGAAACCATCCTTCTTGTTGGTGATCTAATCAACTGATTTTAATGCTTGAACCATGTCTGTTATAAATTATTTCCTTGAATTTCACTTTTTAATTCCCTAGCCTGTTAGATTAAAGTCATCTGGTTGGTTGAGGTGAACAGCAGTGAGTCAGAATGTCTTTTGGGTATGAATCATCATGACATCAGTAGTAATGATAGCAAAAAATACTGCCCAGAATTTAAAACTCGAGAACAATTGTAATTTCTGCTATTTTACACTGGAAGCCACACTGACCTATTAAATTTGTCAAAATTACAGGACTGGCAGAGGCAGACAAAGCAATAAAATGGGCCAATAACACCTTTGATCAATGCTTTGTGCTTTTTCAAGGAAGATACTTTTCAAGTTCATTTTGCTGTTACTAAAAAATGTTTGCCTTTCTGTTATTACATTTTTAAAAATTGAGAGTAGAATTAGACACATGGTGTCTGGCCACATCAAAACTCCTGATCCCCATATTTAGTGCAGGAATTGAGACCTCTAGAGATGAGCTATTATAGCCACACAAATCCCTGTGTTAGGATGGGCTCATGCTTGTCTTTTAGAACAGCTAAATGTTTAGGATCACATAGAAAAGCATTTTACTGATGCCCTCTTCAAATGGATTCAGTTATCATTTGAATTCTGTTAAATTTAGGAAGTCTAGATTTTCACTTTCAGGTGTGTATCTGGCATAAATATTTTATTGACTTCAATCGTATGGGCTCCCTTTAAAAAAAGTCTCCATTTTATTTCTGTCAGACTTTCACAAGAAAATGGATAGACTTTAAAATTCTGTATCAGTACTTTCTTTTGTATATTTTAGCTGTGAACTCAGTTTGCTTAGTAACATAAATCCAGCTGCTCAGATTGGGAAATATGTATTGGTGAGTCCTTCTAGGAAGCTCTAAAATATTAAAACTAATATCAAACTCCCTAATGATCTGCTTTAGGATCTGATTTTCTAGGCAAGGATGTAAACCCTACATCCCTCTGGAAAGGTTGGAAATGCTTACCCTGGATGGAGGATAGAGCCTTTGCCTTTTCATAAACATGGGCTGCCAGAACTTGTCAGTTCAGCACCAGGAACCAGCCACTCGTACAACTGGGACAGGTGAAGGACACTAATTAATTTATAGCTTACCTGATTGCTCACTTGATGAAAAATCATCAATTTGCCTTATTAATGTGATGGTGACCATTCACATCTGTTACCTAAATAGGTTTGTGCCCTTGTCAGTGCTGGGGCAGCAGAGCAGACTGACAAGCCACAGCCACTCTGCTTGAAATAGGAATAGCAGAAGGCAGGAATTGTCTTCTGTACAGAGGGGATGTGACACAGTGAGGGGGCCCAAGCACAACACAGATATGAACAAACAACTGGTGCCTCAGGTGCTGTCCTTCCTAGGAGAGCTTTTCCACTCTCTGCTGCAGAGCATTCACACCATAATGCAGGTGGTGAAGCATCACAGGAGGAAGAGGTTTAGGAAGGAACTGAAGTACCTTTAAATATAGGTAAGTGTCTTTCCCTGGGCAGATGGACTGCAGTTAATGACAGTCCGGGTCCTTTTGTGAACAAAAGCATTTATATCTGCAAATGAAATGACAAAAAAAAAAAAAAGAAAAAAGAAAAAAAAAAAACATGCTAAAATGGCTGTGGAAACCTTGCACTGGTGTTTAGCACTGGAAAGTTATTTTCATCATGTGTCCTGTGGTGGCAGAGGGGAGCCAGTTGTTTGCTGCAGAAGTAGCAATTGTCAGCTACTCTCAGCAACCCAAATGTGTGTCAAGTGTCATGATATGCTGTGCTAGAAGCCAGAAGGACCAGTGCACTGGAAAAATGCATAGAAGAATGGAATAGGCTTCTGATGGGTCAGTCAACAAGTATCATGGGACATTATTCCATCCTAGTATAAGAAAAACATTTTTACAGTGAGAACAATCACTGGAACACCCTCCTCAGGGATGTGGCAAAGTCCCCATGGATGGAGGTTTTCAAGGTGTGATAGGATATGGTGCCAGGTAATTTGCACAAAAGGTTGCCCCAGGTGACCTTTCAAGGTTCCTTCCTGACCTGGTGTAAGATTCTAAAAGTGGTAGCCCTAGTGACATGGGCCTGGATGTGGGTATGTAGGGGCCATGAATTTGTTCTTGGGATCCAGCTACGTGTTATACTGATAAAACTTATCTGAGGAATTTGCACTGAACTTGCTTAGGGCACAGTTCCTGCTGAAAGATGCCAGGAAGAGACATTCTGCTTCAGCATTTGATTGCCCATAACAGAATGTGCCGGAGTAACTCTGCTTGGGCATGACAAGGTGAGTCAAGAGTAAATACATTGCTGTTGTTCCTGTGCAGGAGTAGTTTCTACCTTATTTGATAGAAAGCCAAGCAGCACAAGTCTTCCCTGCTTCCATCGCTTTCCACACTTTGGTTTTGCACTCTTGAAATCCAATTTTCCTTTGGTTGCTTCAAACCACCAAGTTAACACATCATTAATGAAATCAGAAGCATTTTTTCCCTCTGAAGCCCTCATGCATTGATTAGTTGGGGGGTGGCAGAAGAAGAAACAAGTGTTTGTATATCCCATTCCAAGCAGCTAAAGGACTGTGCAGGTTGCTGATTCTCATTCCAAACATGTCCTAGTGATGCATCCCACACTGGGGATAGTATAGCATGAAGGAGAGGTGCTGAGGATAAAGATCAGCAGTTCTATTCATCAATTTTATATTTGTGAGCTATTGAGACTGCAGTCATCACTACAAAACTCCACTTGGTGCACCAGTGTCTCTGAACATGTGTTGCTGCAATCTACTTTGGGAAGTGGAAAACAGTGGGAGAGGCTTTAACCAGACCCAGGGTGTTCTGAATTCTCCTTGCTGAGCCCTTCCTCACTAGGTGTCACAGCAGCCACTCTAAGTACAGATTCTCTGCAACACCAAGGCACTGCTAGGAAAGGGCCAGGGGAAGCTCAAGAGATCTGGAGTCATGAAGAACAGAGTGATTTCCTGAGCTCACCCAGACCTAGAGACCCTTCTGAGCACACCCAGGCCCAGGAATATCCTCATTCCCATAAACACACGTACAGGATTTACTCAACACTCCACCTGATGTCAGAGTTGCTCCCTCCTGATTTTCTACCATTATGACTCCTTTCCTCCCTTTATATTTTCCATTCCTTGTAATGTACTCAGCTCCTTTTGATAGCCCACTATCTTTCTTTTAATTTATAAATATTTTGATAACAAAACCAAACCTGGCCCATAGACTAGGAGGCAAATATTTTTCCTTTTGTTAATAAAGATCCAGACAATCCCAAACCATTTTGGGGCTGACTCCTTTGTTACCATTTGATGGACTGCCAGGTATCCATAGCATCCAACTTCTAATTGTTGAGTTTGTAAACATGGTTAATGTGGAAAGTCTGCCAGCTCCAGACTGCTAACAGACCTCAAAGACACATGGGTCATAGAGAACTACTGCAATGCAAAATAAGACCAGTAACTGTGGGGCACTGTTTAGCAGATGGCAACATTGTCATTCAGTTGTGGCAGAAATGGAGCCTGCCATATTCATCAGTACTGTCCTGCTGCAGGTTGGCTGTGACAGGGAAAGAAGTGGACTTGCCTGTGCAAGGCTGATGTAGAAATGCTTCTTCTCTGTGCATACTGGGATTGTGCAGTTACCTCCTTTGAACCCAAACAATATGTCCTAGTGACCCCAGCACTGTGTTCCACCAAGAAAACTGAAGATACCTGCTTTAAAAGCAGGGAAAGTTTATGCAAGACAGATCCAAATCTTTATCCTGCTGAAACCTCCTACAACTCTAGGGGCAGGCTGGGGAAGGATTTACCTTCCCCCAAAATGGAAGGATTTGATCTAATCTAGGCAAGGGGAAAGCATGTCCTCCATTCCTTCATCAGGCTTAATGAGTGACCTTCAACACTCATTTCAGCTCTGTGCCTCAAGTGCCCACTTCTATAGAGGTCATGGTGCTGACCTGCTTGTTTCACATGGGTCAGAAATATCCAGAGTGGCTGGATAAGCACCAACAGTGCTTGTGGATGGGAAAGTTGCCAGTCTCTGGTTTCTGGTGGCCTCTGTGCCAAATCCTGTAGCAGAGGGACAGCTCTTGTGTGTGTCTGATGGAGAATTGAGATTCCATCTAATGGAGAGTAATGGCAACTTCTGACAGCTTTGTTCAAAATCATGCTGAGAGCAAGTAATCTGTTTTATGATTACTTGTATGGGCTTGGTTAAGAGATGAGGAGAGCTATGGCTTTGTCCCCTCCTTTACAGAGCAATGACAAAGCATCAAATGACTGTGAGAAATGTCCCTGCAAGCTGGAAGTAGTGAGCTGCATCAGCAGTATGCAATTGGAAGGGGCAGGGGCCAAGAAACCTTTGCAAGGTGAGCAGATGTAGCAGTTGTCTCCATATAGATGCTGCTGTTTTTCTCACAAAAATGCCCAAGATGCTTAAGAGGTTAATGAGAAATTTGTGAAGGGATGCATGGCAGCTGGCCAATGCCAGAGAAAGACAGCAGCTTCCTTAAAATAAATGAGGCTGTTAACTAATCATTGAGTTCTTAACAACATGCATAGGCAAATCAACAAATGAATAATAATTTCATTAGCTTATTCACAGTGGTTTATGCCCAATGAATGCTAATTTAAGTGTCAGTAAAAACGTGAGGTTCATTCTGGCATACCTAATTATAACATAAGTAGGTTTTACTTCTCACTATTGAGATACTCAGTTAAAATCTAAAATGAGTAAAATGACTGCATGGAAGCCTCCAGTACCCTGCAGAGTCTTACAGGAAAAGAAACCTCACACTTGCTCATGGACTTGCACTGAGGGCACTGTTTTATGCCCCAGCTGCCCTGCAGAGGCAGACATGGGTGGGAGGTGAGCTGGCAGCTCTTGGGAATTGCATTTCCTCCCTGGTTGCATCAGGGATTTGGTGCTGGTGCAGCTCCGTGCGTGTGGCTGAGCTGTGCTGGCACTGTATGAAAACACCAAAGTGAAGGTGCAGCTGCAGAGTTCAAAGTGTGAATAAGTGGGATAGGAAGAAGAGGAGGAATGGAAAGCTGCTGATATTTCCAGGCTACAAATGAGATTTGAAGAGGGATAAAATTGCTTTGATTAAGTCACATAAGGCAGTTCCACTGAAGCACTCCACTTCTGTCCCCTGCACCCCAGCCCAGCATCTCACATGGGTCCTGACTCTCAACTTGCTTTCCCTGGCTTGCTCCCATGGTGGGGAAGTTCTTTTTCCTCCTCTTTTTTTCCTTCTTTTATATGGGGATATTTTTGTATGGGCAGATATCCCCGTATGATTGCATCCAAAAGTAGTGGTGGATGGTTGGTTTTTTTTCTCTTTCCCTGTGGTTACTCATGAATAAAGAACTACAGAAAAGTAATTACAGTAAAAAAATGCTGATTGCAGTGTCAGAGTGAAGCAATGAATTGTGAGGGTAACAGTTAATTCCCTGATTCATCTGCTTTATTTTTGCTTTGTGAATATTTTTAAAAATCCACAGCTCATCAGTAGGAATCTGTGAGTCAGGACCCAGGCTTCTCCACAGAACATGATGCAGTGAAGAAGTTACAGGCAGAGGTCAATGGGTGAAACTCTTCACCCTCTCTAGTCCCTTGAGGATCCTCAGAGGCTGCTGCTGCCTGGGGTCTGTGCCACATGTGAGCAATGCTGCAGGCTTACAGCCTGTTATTAGAAATAAGTCTGTAGCTGGAGTCCAAGAATTTTTTAACAATATGTAATTTTTCCTTTGGGTTCATATGAAAGACAAATGAGCATAAGCACATAGGGGCTGTCCTTAAGAACAGCCTGCTTGAGAGACTTAGTTTGCAGATGCTTTTACTGAAATCTCCCTCTGCCTTCCCCATACAAATGAGGATTTCAGCCTTCCTGTATTGACTTCAACTCCTAAATGTGCCTTAGTATTGCAAGAGCACCGTGAAGAGTTTAGCCCTAAACAGCAAATATCACAAATTAAATGCTCAGTTCTATGCCAAAAAATTTTATCTTAATAAACAAAGAAATGTTCTAGGATTGATTGGAAATAAATAAAAGCAGCACATAGTAAAATAGCAAATAGTCTCCAAAAGCAAATAGTAGAGCAGAAAAATGTCTTGACAGCTTTGTGCAGAAGCCAAGATATTCTTGAAAAAAGATGAGTAGAAAAACAACAGATGATTATACTGTTTATTCTTTTATCGTAACAGGTGTATATGAGGAAGGGGTGTGAAGAAAATACTTTTTACAAACCTATTATCTGCAGCATCAAAGCAATCAACATTGTTAAGAGAAAAAAATGGACTTGAATGTTTGAAAGGCAGCAAATGTTTGATTGTGAAAAGGACAGAGGCAGCTGGTCTGTTTATCAGAATCTCTGAGGCAACAGTGGTTTTACAACTGGATATTTCTTTTGATTTGTATTTGTTCTGTCTTGAGTCATATCATGGTTTTCTATTCTTTTTGCTGTGTTTTATGGTAGTAGCCTCTTCCTTAACTCTGCGACTCAGATTTATTGAATGTTCTACAAGTAATGCCTCCTAAATCTGGAAGAGGATGAGCAAAATCTGTCAGGTAGAGATTGGAAAAGTAATTGAATTTTACCAAGTTGAAATTAGCCTCTCTGGAGCAGATCTTGGGCCTGTTTTGAGCTAATTCTGATTTCTTTGAACTCAATAGGAGTACAGTTCCTGTGTAGGACACTTTTGAGAGTCTCACTGACTTTATTTTCATAGCTATCCTGAGAATACTGCTGTAGTCAGATGCCTCTGGCCTGAATTCATGTTTTTTCAAATGCTTTTATGAGGCTCAAGGTGAGGTATCTGACATTGTTGGGGAGGAGGTGTGAGTTGGCAGATGTCATTTCTTTGCTGACTGTGGTGCCTGAGGCCTTGGGGTGGGGAACGGCTCACCCAGAACCTAGCAGAGAGCAAGGAAAAGCTGCCATCAGCAGAAAACTTTAAGCAACAAAAGTATTCCAGAGTTGTTACATGTCCTATGGCATTCACTCAGACATTAATCAGCACCACAGAAATGCACCCAGCTACTTCTGTGCTTCCTGGGAAAGCTGAATTTGCTTAATGTGATTCAGCCTCCTCTTAGGGCATAGAAACCACTTCAAAGCCAAATGAAAAGATCTTGTTTTCACCTTAGTTCTATAAATATTATACATAAACTGTTCCCATATTTTGCTGCCTACACTTTACTCACATGTATGGCTCCAGCCTCTACTTTCTGCTCCCTGTAAACAGCTCTATAGGATCCCAAAAGGTAGATTTTTTTTTTCTATACATTCACTCAACACATCACTGGAAACCCTCTCACTGACTGTAGTGTGGTTTGGTTTGGATTGTAGGCAAGTGATAGAGAAGATACAGTTAGCTTATTAGAAAAAAACAGCGTGTCTTGTATCTTTGCTGCTGTGCAGTTGTATGGGCTTTGTTTCAAGTCAGCAATGAAAACAGCAGTTTTCAGAACAGTTTCAGTGAAGAGTGATTTTTCACAGCTGACCTGTTACTTCTTGTTTCAGAACAGAAAGTTGCCAAATTCCTCAGAGGACACTTGCATGTAAATGCTAATTTACCACAGGTCTACTAGTGATCTCTTAAAAATGAAATCATATGCAGTGTCTGCCTCAGCTGAGAGAGGAAAGATATGTCTGATATTTGCAGTAAATCAGTAATCTTCTTTCCATCTCTCTATACTTTAGTTTTATTCAACTGTAAAACAATTTAAAAATTCTTGCCCAGTGAGCCTATTTTAAACAATATCTTCAGAAATGTGTTTTGAATTCTGAGCAGAAAGTGTTTCTTATGCTAAGTGAAGAAGAACACTAAATTTCAAATACAGGTTTCATTTTTTCAGCAATTCACCACAGTAGCAAATTTTGACAGTCTTACATAAACTGATTTTCTATTTGGATTTAAATCTGATTACTCTATAAAATAATTGCTAAAGGAACCAAAAAGCAATTGCTACACTGTTTCCTTGCACCATATAGAAAATGTTGTATAAAATTGTGATGGAAGAAATTGCTTTGCTAATGGCAAGGTATCACTAAGGAATACACATTCTTAATGAGAAATTCAGTGGAGGTGCTGGGGATGGTGTTCCTCTGTGCAGAGCACCATGGCTGCCATGACTGATGTTGGCTTCAGAGCTGGTGTGTGTTGTGCTGATGTGCCACCTCTAATTTTGTGTGGGCTGTGATTACACCCCATTCCTGCAATTCATGCTACCAACTGCATGTCTGTGTCTGAGAATTCATCCAGACCCCCTTTACAGTTTGTGGGGGAAAACTGACAGTCTCACAATTTCATTCATGTATTCTGTAGTTTTAGATTTAAACTATATTTAGAATTACTTAGAGTGAAGCATATTTAGAATATATTATTTGGATAAGTGTGCCTATTCCCCTCCATTTAACATAAACACAGTCCATGCTAGCCAGCTAAGAAAGAGAGAGAAAATCTTCGTGAAGTGAGTCTTATGTTGTGCTGATTTTGGCTGTTATAGCATTAGTTTTTTCCATAGTATCTGTATGGGGCTGTGTTTTTGATTTGTGCTGAAATAGTGATAAAGCACTGATATTTCCATTATTCCTGAGCAGTGCTGACACAGAGTCAAGGCCTTTTCTGCTCCTCACCCCACCAATGAGGAGGCTGGGGGGGCACAAGGGGTTGGGAGGGGACACAGCCAGGACAGCTGACCTGAGCACTGGTGCCTTCTTTCTGCCATGCAGCTCCAGACTGGCCAAGGGCTCCTGGGCCTGGTGCCACAGGGAGACCAATATGTATTTGGTAAACTGAGATGCAAGAAAATTGTTATTAAAGGCTTGCACTCATTCTCACTGTGGGTTCATGGACAGGTGATTCAGTAGCTAGGAAAGACAGAAAGTTGTGATGTCCACTGCCAATAACTCATTTGGAAATGACATATGCTTCCTTGAAACATATATTTTAAAGTACTGCCTGGAATAGTTTACTTTTTTCTCAGTCATTTACCCACAATATAAATATTCATGATGATTTCATTGTATGTTATTGATGATGTCATTTGCTGATGCAAGTTACATTATCAGTCTTGGGAAACTTCCCTTAGGAAAAGAAAGAATAAATAGATCAAATCACAATCAGGTTAAAAATATTTCTGGTTAAGACCTTTCTTGTCAGTTTAATGTTATTCTTTTGAGACCTTTGCAAATCAAAATATTGATAGCACACTCTGAATAGTCAGAATATCTTTTCTGACCAGCAGGTACACTTTCGATCTTCTGACAGCTCTTACTCTTTTAATTCTCTACATTACTTAGTCATGTCTGTCAAAACCTCCCCACAAATCTTTAGGTGTGTGTATGTCCAAGGCCGTGTGTTCCTGTGGTGTTGGTGCAGTTACGATGGTGAGAGCTGAGATGGGCGGCCGCGCTCTGCTCCCCCGGCTGTCCCGGGAGTGTCAGGGAGGACTGTGCAGTGGAGCAGTGGAGCCTTTGCAGATCTCAGCCTTCAGACTGAAGTTTCCAACATGCTGAGGGGTTTCTAACAGCTGTAATTCTTGTTCTCTGACACCCAACAGATGTGAGCACATTTTAATGTTTCGCTGTCAAAGAACCATCGTTCTCACTATGCCATGCTTAGAAACGTGCTTTCCTTATCCAGTGTAAAGAGACTGTTTTTTTAATGAAGTTCCTCATATTGAAATGTGCATTCTTTTAAATTCTGGCCATTTTACCAAGTAGTCCAGATCACTTTGAAAGTAAGACATACTCTTCCTTGTTTGCTAGTTGCCTGATCTTGTTAACTGCTGCATATTTTCACAGCAAAAAGCATTTGTCACAGTCAAAGTATTTATTTAATGCTGGCTGAGAGTCTGATCTCTGCAGGAGCCTAAGCCAAACAAGTCTCCTCTGGCACTGTTGATGCCTGGGCACACTTGAAGACCTATATGTGACCCAACCTTGAATATATTTAATTATTCATAACCACAGAATCATAGAATATGCTGAGTTGGAAGGGACCCATGACGATCATTGAGTCCAACTCCAGGCCCTGCACAGGACACCCCAAGAATCACACCATGCGCCCGAAAGCATTGTCCAAATGCTTCATGAGCTCAGACAGGTTTGATGCTGTGACCATTCCTGATGTGTGCACCTCTGTCATGCATGTTGGTTGATTTAACCCCAGCCAGCAACTTGGCCCCACACAGCTGCTCACTTACTCTGCCAGTGAGGTGGGGGAGGGAACAGGAAGAGTGAAAATGAGAAAACTCATGGCTCCAGATAAGGACAGCTTAACAGGTAAAGTAAAATCCACATGCTCAAGCAAAGCAAACCAAGGAATTCACTTACCACATCCCATGGGCAGTCAGATGTTCAACCATCCCCTGCAAAGCAGGGCTCCATCGCACGTAACTGTGACTTCAGAAGACAAATGCCATCTATCCACACATGTCCACTTCTTCCTCCTTCATCAGCTTTATGAGCTCAGCACGATGCCCTGTGGTGTGGGATGTCCCTTGGGTCAGTTGGGGTCAGCTGTCCTGGCTGTGTCCCCTCTCAACTCTTTATGCACCCCCAGTCTCCTCACTAGTGGGGTGAGGAGCAGAAAAGGCCTTGACTCTGTGTCAGCACTGCTCAGGAATAATGGAAACATCAGTGCTTTATCAACTATTTCCAGCACAAATCAAAAGCACAGCCCACTATGAAGAAAATTAACTCTCTCTCAGCCAAAACCAGCACAGTATTGCATAACACTCAAGTGTCTCAGGAACATCTGAGAGTATAAATATAGTGTATAGATCTGTAATCTTGTTGGGGAGATGCTCAAGCCTTCCTTTTTCACAAGCTTATGCTGATTTAAAGGGTGATCCCTCAGATCTGCTGATCTAGACCCTAAATTAAATGCTTGTTTTACTGATCTGGGATAGCCTTTCTACAGTGTACATGGGTACCATGTTTTTCATTGGGAGCTTCAGCAGCATTTCAGCCTCAAGGTTCTTCCCCTATTTTCCCTAGAGATGTTGAAACATCTCTGCTTCCTCCCTCTAGGGGTCTTGTCTGCAAATTTCAGCAGATGGCACCTCACCTCCTCCTCTGTCCTGTGGGTTTAACACCACCAACATCCTATGGATCAAATATATTCCTCTGCTTCTGTCCCAGTTTGGCATGGGCAAGCCAAAGCCCAGCGTGGGCTCCACATGAGGCATAGGGTGTCTGCTCAAGCACCAGCAGTGCCTGGACTGCAGCTGCCAGCCCAGACAGGCAGGAGGCTTTGCCCTGCCACAGCCTGCTGGGACAGTGTGCAGGAGTGGCACAGCACAGTCTGTACCTACATAAATGACATACATACATACATGGCATAAAGTAGTACTAACATGTACTGTGTAGCTCACAGTACCCTGGAAACTGAAAAGCTAAACAGTTACACAGCAAGCTTGGCAGCTGTCTAAACCTACACATCTAAATTGATGAGAGCTGACGATTTTCACATTAAAATGTTGCCAAAATCAACATATTTTAGTGCAAAAAAAGTTGCAGTATGGCTGTACTTAGGATTTTCTCTCTGACAGCGATTCTGACTGTAGGCACAGCCCAAAGCAGCTTGTGGTAAGGACACACTTGGCCCTTTTGGCTGCCAGCTTATGCTCCTGGCTCAATTCAACTTATCATCAGCCCAAATCAAATTTAGAACTCTCGGCTGTCTAAGTGGGCAGTTTAGTCAGAAAAGCTCTCTGTGAGTCAGCTGGTGTTTCTAGGATCACTCCTGGTGTCATTGTGGGATAAGTACAAGGAAAGTAGGGGCTCCTCTGCTGCAATGCCACATCTGAGCCATCAGCAGAGCCAGGACATTGTCCCTGGCAGTGACCAGAGCTGGTGCCACACAGGCAGGGCAGCAGGTGCTGACTGGTGCAGGCTGCTACTTAAGCTGGTTTTGGCATTTGTGCAGCACATGGACTGAGAAGTTCTCATTTCAAGGCAGTTTGATCCAGGGTTCATGGAGAAGGTGCTGTATGAGGACCTTGGTCATCTGGCACTGCTACAGATCAGACTTGAGTTATGATCTGAAATCAAAGGCAACAAGGTTACAGAGGATGGTATTCAAGGTTTTCCTTTATTGCTTCTGTCTCTTGCCTCTCTCAGGGAATCACCTAGGAAAAGGCAGTAAGAAAGCATGAATTTTGCAGGGTGCCTCTTTGGAAACATTTTGGCAATAGTTTGATACACTTGCAAAATAAGTTATAGTGAATTTTTGTCCATTTATTTCTTTTTGACAAATATCTCAGAAATCTGAGGCACTTTTCAGATTCAGCAGTTCCAAGGGAGACAGCAATGGTGATGGGTCAGATTTGGAACTGCTCTAGTGTAGATCTATTTGTTTTCCTGGGACAGAAAAGGGACTTCAGGCAACAGTCATGACTTCAGAGAAATTAGGGCAAATATTTCGGGGGAGGTTCCAAGATGCTGCCTACTTGGTATCTGACCTAGAAAACATCCTTTTAAGCAAAAACATTAAACTCAGAAAAGGAATTTTTGTGCTCTGAGCTGTACCACAGGCTACTGCCTATACCTGAGCACTGAGTCTAACTCCCTGCACGTAAACCTTCTCTGTGCTTTGGGTTAGTACTAGAAAATGTCCCTGGAAGAGGAGATGATGGGTGTCCTGTGCTGCCATAAGTTTCTGTATACTGGAATGAGTTTCCTTTAATATGATTACTTATTTGAAGTATGAAGGACACCAATAACTCTCACCAATTTGATGGGAGTTGTAAGGACTCCATCCATAAAATATGGAGAATGCTGTGTAGAGGTGGGTAAACACACATCATCTCATAAATACAATAGAAAGCTGCAGTGCATTTTCCCCCTAGTCTGACACACACATCAAAACCCATACACATATTTTTCAGGAGCATTTCATTTTTTATATGGCAATCACATTACTGGGAAATTAAAATTAGCCATAGAGAGGCAGATCCTGCAAATTCTTTGCAGTGGAGGGAGAGAAAATAGACAGTTTTATCAGGAAATGAAAATCAGGCCAGCTTTATAGCCACATCAGGTGTTATTTATTGCAACAGGCTTTTTTTAACTCTAGCACTCAGTTGAAGAACAGCATCCAGTACTCAGTTAAAGAAAAGCCCCAAACCAGCCATCTGTCCTGAATGAACAAATTGACTTCCCGATGCAAAGCCATTCACAGAGCAGTGTTTGCTCGGTAGCTCAGCAGAATGAATGGGAAGATTTTGCCAAGCAGTTTACCAGTCTTGTGCCATTATTGTAAGAAGAGGTACTGATAGGCATGTATCTGTATCCATGAATCTCCATCCTGCCTTCTTTCCTGAAGTGCCTGTGGAGACACTGTTCCCAAGATTCTGCTCTGTGTGTGTACCTGCAAAATGACCGAGACTGTACCAGTTTGCGCCTGTCTATTAGCCCCATTTTCTTCACTTTCCAGTGGAACCCTGAGCATTGTTGATTCTCCCCACACTTCCTTTCATAAAGCATGTGGGATAGCCTCCAATACAAAACCTGAACCCATTTTTTACCATGCTTGGAAGTAATCCACTTGTACAGTGATTGCTTCTACAGTCAGGTTTGGTTATTATTAATAGCTACTAATCAAAAATAACATGTTATGTAAACAGATTGCTACAACCCCCAGCCTCAAAAATTACTTTTTGAAAGATATTTTTGTGTAGATTTAAAACACTCCTGTTGATAGATTTTCACTCTGCCTCCTCTACACTTCACAGATAGCAGTGGAGTTATATATAGTGATGGAGTCTGGCAGCAGGGAGGAAGTATTTCCCAAGGAATCTTTTACTGGTGTGTGTTAGATAAGAGTTGAAGAGACAATCCTGCCCCACCAGCATGGGCAGTGAGAGTCTCAGTGGCCTTGGAATACCATGACAGTGTGCACCTTTATCTGCCTGCATTGCTAAAGACAAACCATGTCTGGATGGCACTTGAATGGGAGAGAATTCATCATTTTCCATGGGTGGAGCACTGTAGTCAAGGCAAGAGGCACAAATTGTTGCTAATTCTGACATTTTCTATAGGATCATGGGTATATAAATATCGAGCAGACAATTGTTACGAGCTTTTAGAGGAGCAAGGGAGCTTTTACATGGTTTTACAAATTGTCTGCCAGCTTGGCAGGGAGCTATACAAGATGAAGTCTTTATATTGTAACATAGCTACAGTGGACTAGGGAGGAAAGATGGGCAAGAGCAGAGCCTCAGTGTTAATTCAGGGCTCTTGTTCCTCCAGGCCAGCATGTAGTAGAAGGAGATGGGGGAGTGAAATCCCACTGAGAGCAAATAAGAAAACTGAAGATGAAAGTTGGAGCAAAGTGGTGATACAAAGGTCAGACAGGTCATTTCCATGGGAGCCATAGGGGGTTGTGAAGAAACAGTTCCCACTGAACTGTCTGTTCTCACATTACACTGCGTTTCAGCTGCCCAAAGGCACCCTGAATCCAAACTCCTTGAACAGAACAACTCAGCCTGGTTCCTCTAGGTAAATTACCAGAAGTCCTAGTCAGTGGTTCAAGCATCAGATCTGGAATGGAGACCTGGTTGCTTCACCTCTGTTTACAACATCACCCCACCCCTGCCCTTGCCTGTAATCCACCGAGAGGGTGAAGTAGGGGCAAGTCACAGCTATTGCTGCAAGAACTGGCTAGAGCTCAGCTAAGTGAGCAAGTGGGTATGAATTCTTCATCTGTTTCCTTTATGCCTTGTGTCACTCAGCATTCAAAACTCAACGTGCAGAGCAAGCAGACCAGCAGACCAGCATTGCTGAACCTAGAGGAGCAGCATCCTGAGCTCCTGCTCAGGGCAAGGAGCTCCCCCACATGTGTTGTGTTCCATCTGCCAAAGAGAAAGTGCATTTAGAAAGCATTTTGAGTCCTAATAACAAGGTTATAAATAAGGCAGTGAAGTATCTGCTGTTTCATTTGTGCATGATAAGAGCTTATTCAGCTTCTACTTTGGAATGGCAGCAAAGCTTTGGTATTGAACATTCCAGGTCTCCTGTTGAAGCTCTGAGTGAACTGAGGGCTGGAGATACTGGAGTGCCACACAGGTCTGGCTCCGGCTCCATGATGGGGAGAAACACCTGCAGCAAGGGCCCTGGACATAACGTTTCCTCTCCTGACACAGATTTTTGTGGCCCTGGCCAGTTGTTTAATGCCTGTGTCTGGATAAGGATAAAGGCACATGCCTGTGCTTGTCCCCTGATGCTGATCCCAGCTCCTGAGGGGTGGCCCGTGTCTTCCAGGCAAAATTCAGATGGTGTAGCCTGGCCACATCCAGTTTGTGTGTTGACAATGGTGTCAGCTCCATGTGCAAGCTCGTGCCTTGTGTGGGGATTATCAGAGGTGTTTGCCAGCACTATGGTAACAATGTAACAATATGGAAAACTGAGAACGTGCCAGGGAAGGTTTCCTTGGGCTTTCCAGGCTGAGGCACATAGTTACATCACCAGAGGTAAAATTGCAAAGGTGCACACACATGTATATGTATAAGTTATAAATAAGGCATGGTTATGAGATTAAATATAGGAAAATTTTTAGGTGCTTGGATTTATAGCAAAGATATTTAAGCTCTAATGGTCAAAGAAGTGTTAGTTGGAATTCAGTGTATCTGCGTATCTGCAGATCTAGTCCACAGTCTAAAATCCCAGAGGGGTTTTTGTCCCACTAGATATTTCTCTGCTATCAGGAATGAGGGACCAGCATAAATGATGATGTGCATTTTCTTTTGATCCTCCCCCTGCTTGGCATTCTCTTCCTTTGATAAGGTGCCAGTCACTGCCACCCCCCCCTTCCCGTGTTCCTTTTTTTTGCCAGACCACACAGAGGAAACTCAGAGGTTCTTGCAGTGATTTGAGTGGGCTGATTAGCCTTCACAGCCCTGGGTGCCCCAGGTACAGAGTTGAAGGCCATAAATCTCATTCAAATTGCCATCTTAATGCGGTTTCTTGAGGCTCTTTAGGCTGAGGGTTGGATGGAGCTGCTCACTGAGTTCATTTTTCTTACTCTGTTGCAGATTTCACCAGCTTACTGATCTATATCTAGGTCAGCTTCATAAAGCATCATTTCTGTTCTAGTCTTCAGGTAGGAAGACAGTTGGAGGGGGCTGGATGACAAATGGAGACTGCATGGATCTCCAAGTGAGTGTTAGTCTGTGGCTCTTATTTAGTGCCTTGTAACTATTGGCAAAGATTTGTGAATTGAAGAAAGCCATTTATAAGAGCCTGAGATTGTTAATGGCTTAAACCTTCTAAAATCATTGAAGGACTTTTGCCCATGGTAGCAAACTGCAAAGACACAGCTGAACATCTGTGAGCACTCAACCCCACCCCTCCCCAAATATGCCTAATACCTGGAATTTGGATTGTGTTGGAATTTGAGATAAGATAAAAAAGGGGATATTATTGTCCAATCGTCCCAGGCCTAGGGAGGAGAATGTATCCACAAGTGATACAGGAAGAGAAACTGGAATGGTGATGCTCAAACATTCAGGGGGAAGCTGCTGATGTGCAGAGGTGCACAGGGTGAGCACAGCCCTCAGGCTACAGCTGGTGTTGAATGAGGTCAGGAAAGAGGCAAACCCTGTGTGGTGGGGAATTGTCTCTGTCTTACTCCGGTGAACTCAGCTGTGTTTAACTCCCCTGCTAGGGAAGCACCAGAGCACTCACACATAGCCTGGAGGTGCAAACTCCCTACTCCAGGGGAGTATCTGGGCATTCCTGTTTGAGCCTGAGTGAACATAAACCCGACAGAGTTTGTATTCTGGGGGTTTCCTCACCACCTGATGGATCCAGTCTACAGCTGTCACTTTGACTGAGACTGTGACCATCACTTTGACCAACAAACACTGAGATGGCAACAGCTGAGCCTCTTCACCAGGCCTATGGGTGGTGAGATTTTTCTACTCTTATCTTTTCCTTCTCTTTCTTATGTGTTTTCTGAAGTGATATTTTTATGCTTTTATGTTGTCATATTACTGTAGATAACAGCAATCAAAATTGCTACATACCTGTTTTCCTGTGCAACCAAACCATTCTACAATAAACCCTACATATGTATAATTACAAACACATTCAGTGTTGTTTCACTCTAATCCACCCCAAGTGAGTTGAACATTGAGGTATAGTGATGGTATGGGCTCAACCAAAATGGGGTGATCAATCCAAGGCTTGCTTTAAGGGATGAGCTGTCCTTTAAAGGTAGCACACTGAGGGCTTAGCTGCTGTTGGGGAAGGGCAGAAAGGAAAGAAAAGCAGGTAGAGTCTTATGGCAAATGGTTTTCTGCTCTGTTAACCATGAAAGCAGGAGTTAAATGGAAGTCTCAGCAGCTGTGAGGTCAGACCTGGCTGCAATACACACAACCTCTGCCATAAGGGTGACAGGGAGGGAGAGGGAGTTGAGTGAAGAAGAAGAAAAGGAAGGCAAAACAGGCAAAGAGGGAAAGAGGTTTAAAGGCTGAGTGGGAGAAAGAGAGAACAATTAAATTATCATAAATGCTGATTTACATTTGATGTAGAAGATATATGTTTTTTACAGACTCTCAGAAGAGAGAAATCTGCTCAGAAACAGCTTTATCTGTCACTTTGCAAGGCAAAGTTCTTTTTCACACTAGAAGGAAAAAGTCATAAAACAGCACTTTGCAGAAGTGAACTGAGTTCCCAGGATCAGCTAGACTGTTAAACCTGTTCTCACCAGGCTGTTTTTCTGTACCATGGACCTGTTTCATGTCAGTTCTGGAATCAAGTGGTCAAAGTGTAGCCCTTCAGTGAATTAGAAGGGATGAAAAATTAGAGGTCAGAACAATCTTATTATATATGAGGAAGGAGACTTACATTTTCTCTGGATCCACAATCTGATTTTTCCATTGTAGCTTTTCTCCATACATGAAATCTCCAAGCAAAGGAATTCAGTTTAATGACTACGTAATAATTTTCCAGATGATATCTATTAAATTGGAAAGTGATAAATATTTCAGTTAAATTAAAAAAAAATATGCCACTCCTAATAGATTTCAGCAGACATCTGCAAATGAGGCAGATCTCATGCAAGGCAAGTGTTTGAGTTACAGGAATATTGAAAAATAGAGGGAAAGTCTACATGACCATCACTGTGCACATACATAAATAAAAACAGATGTGAACATGAAGGCAGCCATCCTTTGGGGTGTTTGCCAATTAAACCAGCTCCAAATCTGCCTGTATTTCCAGCATGCTGAGAAGGGATTCATCTTGCAGAAAAGATTTCAAAATGTCACTTAATCCTGTCAGCTTGTCCTGAGGTCAGGGCCAATCAGTGTTCCCAAAGCCCCTTGGTGTGGGAAAGGTAAGTCATGAACCTCAATGAGTGAGGACATGTGAGCTTTTTTCCCATGTACAAGAAATCATGGTGTGTCTGATGCATTTGGATATTTGGGAGGAAGCTTCATTTTCACCATCATTCAAAAATCCTGGTACAAACCCCAAACATGGATTAAATTTCCTTTAAACAATACTAACTTGTCATTTTATGAGTTCCAATAGTTGTTTTGCCATTGCATTTTTTGTGTATTTTTGACTTTGTCTTTTTCTGACTCCTGTTTTAATTTTCTTCTATGTTCCCCCTCTGCAAGGCCCTTTTCTTGTTCTTGGCTCTGCTGGGAGGAGAGACAGGTCAAGTGCAGGGGCCAGCTTTCCCATGCTGTGCCTGGTCTGTCCATCTGCAGCAGCCCATTGCAGAGGGAATTCCTCTGCCAGGAGCCTGGAGATTGTGCAGGATCCCTGGGGAATGCCTCTGCTTTCCTGGCACACATTGCTATCTGTTCAATTCCCTGAGCTGTAATGCTAGACAGGAAAACAAGCACAGAGTTTGGAGTTAGAGTCCTGCTCTTGTTTAGGAGCTGTGGAGATATTTTAGGAACTCAGGATGTCTGAGATGGTTTGCCTCTCTGAAATGTGAATGTTCAGGGACTTGTTGCCTCATTAAATAATAAAGTTACTGACTGTCAAGTGCATTGGAGACCTGGGACAAAAACTGACTCTTCTTAGACAACCTTTGATTTTAGTGTGATGGTGGTAGGCTGCCTGCTAATTACATGGCTGTCATGAAACTGGTAACTCAGCTCCCCGTGGGGACCTGCTGTGGCTCCAGACACGTGGTCTCTTAATTTTCTGAGGGCAGCAAGCAGATCAGTCAACAGCTTGCAGATCAGAGAATAATGCTGCAGCAAGCGGGAACTGGGACTTCAGGGTATTGTTCAATAAAAAACAAACCCAGCTAATTTGTTTTCTGTACAGAACACAGCCTGGTTCTTAATGATTTACTTATTCTGCACCTACATAGCAGTGGGGGGTTTGGGTTTGCTTCTGAAGAGGAGCTGAGAGCTACAAGGTTAGGTCATGGCACAGAAGCACCTGCAGTGCCAGGGGGAGGCTACAGGGGTATTAGAAGCATTTGGGTCTAAGACATCTTCTTTTGGTAGAGTACAATTTCCTTTCCAAATCTATTTCCAGAAAGCAAAAGCTGTAGGTCACTGCCCCAAAAGCTTCCTGCTGGGGGAGGAGTTATCTAAACAGAAGGAATGCTCAAACAGAACTGAGGACCAGAACAGAGTACTGTTTTTTCTGAGGTCACACAGCAAAGCTGAAAGATCCCACCTTCAGATGCCAGTCTTGCCTTTCCCCAGGCTTTTCCAGGTGTCTGCTCATGCTTCATCTGTCACCCCTGGGCAGATGAAAGAAAAGTGTTGCTGGTAAGATTTTCTCTCCACTGTTGCTGACAAGCAATCTGTCTGTTCCTTGTCTTTAGCACTGTGCTGGAGAGCCCTGCTCGTGTGTGTGTTCTGCTAAAGGTCTTGCAGCTGATGGAAATGTCTGACATGTCTGCATTCCGTGGACCTCACATTACAGGGGGACCTGACATTTCCTTTAGACCTGAGGTCAAAAGCCATATAAAAATAAAAACCCTTCATAAGATGGTAAAAATGAACTTGATCTGTAGCTGGCCTGAGCCTCCTTAGTATCCACAGCAATAAAGCCACTAATATTTCAGAATAAAATAGTCTAAATTATAGAACATTTTAATATTCTATTTAATATTTTAGAATTAAATATTCAGAATAAAAGCTTCTCTGAGCCCAGTTGGAAAATCAAAGCATCCACTTTTATCCATCAAAGATCCAGACCTTTGTTTCTGCCCATTGAGCAGTACTAGCATCTTCTCCACAGGTCAATCCAGCTTTGAGATCCTGATGAGTGTTACTCTACAGATTTGTTGTCTCTAAGTATTGTTGGTGTTCCAGGCACTGTTCTCTGTTTTAGCTGGCAAATTCTGACCCAAGGATGTTGAGAATATCTGGAGGAACTCGGGATAAAAGCTAGATACAACAGCCTTGTCCCAGTAGTAGCCTACCTGTCAAAGACTCTTCTCCCAAAGCTTTCTCAGTGTACTGTTGCCTATTGTCATCATTATCTTCACAATTATTAATAATTTGAACCACTGTTCTGCTTTGAGTTGCTGTCTGTTCTAGGAAGAGGATCTCCCTGAAGCAGGCAGAGTGCACCTGTGTGTAGCAGAGAGGGTCCATGCAATAGAGAGCTCACAACATAAATGTGTCAGATCAGAGGCTGGGAGAAAGCAGGTGGTAGATCCTCCACTCAAGGCTCCTCTCCCTATGTTAAGTTCTCCCCTACTTATGAAACCTAGAAAGATCTTTGGCAACCATATGTTGTTAGTAGGAAAAGCTCAATTGTTCTTAAATCCTTAGAGGATCTTAGCTGCCCCTGTTGCTTAGCTGTGGGAGCGTATCCATCCATGTCCAGTTATCTCACAGTTAGCCATCTCCTCTGAACTAGTTTTCCATGGTCCCACTATAACTTTGAGAAAGGGATAGGAACATGTTGACTCTGCATTCCTTGGCTACTCTCTTCAAAGTGTAAAGAGTGTTTCCTTTGGGAGTGCCCACCAGCTCGTAGAAGGTGCTTAGGTAGGTTTCTTGGACTGGAACTTGACATCCATGGAATCAGATTAATTGAGATTATAAACAAGCTTGTAGAATAAATAACAGATGAAAATGCTGAGCTGCTGGTAAGCAAATGATTGCTGAGAAATTTCAGGAACTCTGGCTGTATCATTTTAGGATGGCATTAGATAAGTGAATTGCATCTCAATGACACACTATGGAAGAAGGGGTGTTCCTTCCCATGTCTTTATGGAAGTTGCAGATCTCATCCAGCAGCAGATGTGACTGGAGCTTTGGAACTCTTCCCCAGGACAAAGCCTGAAGGTTGAAACTGCCACTGATGAGTGGTGAGTGGTGGTGGCAACAGACAACATTAAAAACCTCAAAGAAAAAAGATGAGAAAATCTGCAAAAAGGGCAAGAGCAAATATTAAAATAACCTCAAAACTTTAATCCCCATCCCATTTTAATCTAGGACTGCACTCTGTTGGCATAAAAATATCAATTACATTTATTTTGTTAAGGCTTTGCTGAGTAGGCTGACACGCAGCCTAATGCAGTTATCAGGTACATTTCTGTTCTACACAGAGGTGAACAGATGGCTTTTTGTGTGTGTGACTGTGTAGGAAAACCCAATTCTGCAAACAGGGGATGTCAGATGAGTTAGTGGAACAAACCTGTACTTCTGTAAAAGTTAATTGTGCAGCAAAGCAGAGCTTAGGGTCAGGTTAGTTTCCACTCAGGTCAGATAAATTAATTAACTTTTCAGTGTGTTACTGGAAAACTGAGGGCTATGCTTGTGCTTCTGGATGTGTATGACATCAGAACACACATTGCAAGTGGAACCAGGAGCTTTTTCCTCCTTGCTGATATCAACGGGAACTGGTTTGATCCATCCCAAGGTAACCCCTGTCATAGCTCAGTCTGGCTTGGATGGCAATGAATCAATGATGAATACTTAACAAACATAGCTGTGAAATCCCATTAAAGAGTAAAATATTTGATGTTAGGAAAAACCATTAAGGATCATCTCAACCTTCAGGAAGGCAGAGGGAAAGATTTTCAGTTGGTTCAGATGCATTGCATTGTGTCTGATTATACTGATAAAACAATGAAGTATTATTTTAATGCTGATTCCTAATAAAAATATATTTGTAGAAAAACATTTAATCTCATTAGGTAGAAATAGAAACACATATATCTATGTGTTTTAAATGGGTATGTGCTGCTGAATATGAGCAAAGATACTGTGATTACTCCCAGTTGGCTGCACACATCTTTGATGAAGACTCTAAGGTTTTGGAAAGAAACAGGGACGTCAAGGGCTCATCTGACTAAATTTAGGTATTTGCATTATGATGAGATAGCCAAAATCCTGAAAGACTCTATACCTCTGTGCTGATTGAAGTAAGGAGGGAATGATTGACACAGAGGTAAAAGTCTGCATTGAAAGCATCCATATTTTCCTAAATAAATCTGACTGCATTTTTACTGGATATTTTCCAGTATTTAAAAGAAACAAAGAAACAAAACCCCCCACCAAAACCCAAAAGCATTCCTTAGAAAAACCAACTGATGGCAAAATAGAAGAGCAAAAACCTAGTTCATGAAAACTGTCCTGGAAGAGTTTTTAAATTGGCCAGATCGTTAAGGTGAAATTCCCAGGCTCATTTGTCATGCACCAGAAATTACAGTGGGGAAAAACTCAACTTTGAGTGCTCTGTGCTCCTGGGATTTTATTAAACAAAGGCATGCAGCTGCCAAGTGAAGCCTGACATACAAACTGCATTTGAACTACACTTCATAGGGATTAACATTTTATTGAGTTTATGAGAATCAACATAAATTAAAGTTGCTGTTTTTCAGATGTGGAAGGAACGGTGAGCCAAGTGAAAGCAGTAGAGGCTGTGAATTATGATAAATCTACATTTACATTTCTTTGTTATTGTAAATAGGATTATTTCTTCCAAAATCAGTTCTCTGCTCTAACTTGAATATTCAGGCAGGCATATTATTATACTGCACAAATTATGTGGTTTAAAACTTTTCTTTTGTATGATGCTTCTCTTAAAGGGCAGGAAATTTCAGTGAGAGAAGGGCATGACCACAAGCAGAAGAGTTTTTCCTCTGACTCAAGATAGCTATGTATCATCAGTGTTCTTAGATCAGCTTATTAATCTTCAGTGTACAAAGTTATTTTCAAAAAAGGGTTGAAGAGGAAAAAAAGAAATAAAAATTGACTTGGTGAGATGCTGAAATGCAACATTTGCAAGATCCTGATTAGAACATTTCACACTCAGAAGGAATTTTGAGAAAATAGAGCTTTTTCCAGTGCTACTTCCTCAGACAAAGCAGAATTGATCTCTTTGTGAAGTGAAGGTTTCAGTCTCATTTGCAGTGCTGAGGTTTTGTTCTCCCCTCCACAGGGGCTTCAGGAGCTCAGGGGCTCATTACACAGCAGGAAATCAGGAATATCTTCTGTCCTGCTCTGAGGCAAGGGGCTGACCACAGGGGAGCTGGTGTGCTGACATCTGCAAAGAGACACTCAGACCTGACATGATTCCTACCTAAGGCAGTGGGTGTGAACTGACATGAGTCTTCTCATTGGTGGGAGCCTCAAGAGATGTCCCATGGATCTCAGATCTGGGGAAGAGGAGACCTGGGCAGGGCTTGCCCTGCACTGCTCAGTGTGGAGCTGGTTCTTGAGGACATGGGCCTCTTCCACCTGTTCCTCCCTGTCCTTCCCTCACCTGGGCTGGGAGTGGTGTGTGGGCAGCATCCCTGCAGGAACACCTCATAGATCCATCCCTGCTGGAGTCATATCCCTGCTCTGCAGATCAAGGATGCTTTTCTTATCTCCTCTTGCAGCACAGGAAGGGTAATGATGCCAAGTAATGTGCAAAACTTCATATCCAACACATTTTGGCTTCTTTCTGCTTTCATAAAAAAACAAGTGTGTCTCTGACCATTTTCTCTGGTTTTAGGCAGGGCATGGAAACAAAATCAGGGCATGTGTTGTGTTTGTTCCAGCAGCTGTGCAGCTCACATTGCAGAATAAACCAGCAAGCACTGGCACACAGAGCTACATATGGCAAAGGTCCACAGTCCCACACTGTAAAATCTGTGTGGTATAATGATGCCAAGTCCTATAGCTCCCTCTGGAAGCTTTGGGTGTGTCTTTGTGGACACCCAAGAGTGCTTGACTTCATGTGCTTCTCCTTTATGCCTTTTTCTTCTACTTACTGCTGCTGATGAATTGCTGTCTGACAAATAACTGGGCCAAAGTACACTCAGGCAGGAGGGAGCAAAGGAAAATGTGTGTTATATTTCTATACATTTTGTAGCTGCTACAGAAGCACAAGCTTTGATGTGCAGGAGTTCAAACCTTGGTAATAAATGCAACATGAGTGGTAGTTACCATGTATATGTTTTCCTTAAGGGAGATAATAGGAAGTCATCACTGCCATCCAGACTGGCATTTTTGGAAAAGGGCACCCTCTGTCACCCAAAATTCCTTGTGCCTTATGTACCCCCTCCCTTGGGCTGCTGGCAGCAGCTCAGCTATGTACCAAAGGGTAGCTGCTGAGTCACTGGAACCAAAACATCCAAACAGTGACTTACTTGAAAGCTACTTGCTAGCAATGCTGATTCACTGATTTGAGGTCTCTTTTATATGAATTTGAGAGCAATTTGATTACCCTTCTTTCTTGAAAGATTTTTCCATTTCACGCTTTTCCACGAACAGGAGCAGTAGAGCAGCTTGAGCAGAGCTCATTTTGGCAATTTCCAAAGAGCTGTGAGCAGGGTATGCCAGGAATCCTGTTTCTAAACAACCACTCAAGGTCTTCTGCCTCTATTAAAGCTTCCAGGCCCCTTATTCTGAAAGCTAGAAAACTTTTCCTGTGCATAAATACATGAAACCTCCCTGTCCAAACTTGGGCTTTTGGATATATCTGAGGAAGCTGCCCTAGCACTTCCTTGGACTGAATCTGCTTTTCCCTGCTCTTGCTCCACAGACCTTCAGTCACCAAGTCAGTCATCCTGTCTGCTGTTAAAGGTTGAAATTCATCCCCTACTTTTTATTTTGGCAGCATCCTCTTTAGGCTATGTCCTTCCTTACACAGCTTTCAGCTGGGAGAGAATCAGCTTTATCTGAGCTGAGAATTGCCTTGAGAAACTCCCTGTGAGCTCTCAGAGTATTCACACACAGTGGATAAGCATGGCTGATAAGCATGGCTTGGTAACTCAAAAGTGGCTGAGTCATTTAGCAGAAGAAGCAGAAACAGAACTGCAGCTTCCTAATTAGCACAGCTTGACAGAGGACAAAATTCCACTTACTTGGGGTTTACCCAGGCCCAGGTGCACTGTACAGTGAAAGGTAATTATTGGGGCATGATTTTCTACAGGATGTGACAATAGTCTCTCTAAGGTCTTGGGGTTCAGACTCATTTTTTCATTTCTTATTTGTCAGGTACCTAGCACACTTGTTTTGTCTTATCAAAGAGATTCCAGTGATAACAATGTCATCATAATTCATAACAGCCCTTGTGTTTCCTGCCCTGTATTTCTCTTGCAGATTAAATATCTAGCCAGACAAAAAACATACAAATACATAGTCTCATGGAGCAAAGGTGCAGTCTGGGCTATCAGCCTGGGATGTAAGAAGAGAATTATGCTCTGCTCTTTTGGTTTTCTGAATTGCAATCCTGCTGAGCACAGCTGGGAATTGCAGTAAATCCAAACATCCAGGACAGAGCTAAAGACTTTCTTGTGCACGTTGTCAAACACTGCCTCACATGAGAGAAAGTTTCCCTGACTTGTTTGGAAGAAATCATATCCTGACTGTATCTTTTATTTTTTAACTCAGACAGGGAAATGTAAATAGCCCAGGTGCCGTTTATCTGGAGCTACAGGGCAAATGGATGAGCTGTAACAAAAGCAGAGAAAGAGGCTATTTCTTGCAGCATCAGATTGTGAGTTACAGACTATGGATTTTGTGACCAATACAGTTGAAGAGTGCCTGCAGATGTGTTGAGTAGGGTCTGACTGATCCTGTATCATCAGAATTCCCTGACATGGGCTCAGGGAGCTGGCTTCCCTTATATGTAACCAAGAGAAACAGTGATTTCTACACAGGACCCCTAATATAGACATCCATATTGACTAGCAAAGGGATTTATGGTGACCAACACGACTGTACCTGCATCTATAATTAGATCCCATTTCATTTGTGATATCATAGCTGCTCATACTCGAGAGTCCAAAACCCCTCAACTTTGCTATCCAGGTGGTCACTCAGAGTGGTTTTCCAAGGAGAGTCCTGGCCAGATGGTTTGTCAATATACTTACCTTGGCTGCATAAACTGTCTTACAGATCAGGAGGTGCTATCCTGATGTGGAAATTCTGTCTGTATTCCTTTTACTATTTTGATTCTATTTTCTGAGCTCGCTCCATGCATTGAATTAGATTGAATATATCTGTTCAGGCTAACAAGAGAGATTACCTGGACTACATGAAGATTTGGACAGTGAACAGACTATCTTTGTAAATAGGGTAAATACGTGTTTCCCATGCAAAACATAAGCCCTTAGGGAAAAAAATAAAAAGGAAAAAAAAAGGCATTTTGAATCTATTTTCTCTTTCATCCTCATCAAAGTAGCTAAGAACACTTCTTGCCACTTATTTATGAATTGAACTTGATTTAGTGATTTAGCAATCAATTACCTCCACATCCTTGGAATGAAAGTGGTTAGAAATTAATCCAGGTGGTTTGTACTTCGGGAACTGGCAATGCATCTTAAACAAGCTTTGAAATGCTGGAATCTTCTAGTGGTATGGGCTACTCATAATAGAAATGATAGAGTTATTCTGGAAATGATCTCTTAAAGCAGAATTGAATTTTCTGCATTAACTCAACTGTTGAGGTCCTTATCAGCCTGTGTCAGCTTGAGTCAAATATAATCTACAGCAGCCTGAAACTTGAGAGCATCTGACACCTTTGTGCCTGATGGGAGGTATTTTGGAGCTGTGACTTGGTGTGAGTTTGGACTCTGTGAACTCAGTGAACTGAGTAAAGGAGGGTGTGATGGTAACAGATGCCAATGCCCTTGCTTCCCAGAGGCTGGAGCAGCAATTGAGCATCATGAGGGCCTGAGGAAAGGACTTTCTGGTGCTTTTAGGTGTGACTGAGAAGGGATTTTCCTAATAAGAAAAGTAAATCTGTGCAGTGATCAGCCAGACCTACTATCACTGTTGTTACTCTCTTTGCAGCTGCTGCTGTGGTGCCACAAACCCCGCTGCAGCAATGGAGCAATTCTGTCTCTGCCTTACAGGAGAGCCAACCTGAACTCTGCCCATCAGTCAGATAAACCTGCTGGCCTTTTGTGAGGGAATGCATTCTTTCAAATAATAGTAGGGGAACCATAGCAGTGCTTACTGCTCTCACTGAGACACCAGATGTAATATTTAACACTTTAATGTACAAGTGCAATTCTTTTTTTTTTTTTTTTAATGTATAGCTTTGTAATGAGAACCTTTTTTTGCCAAAATCCCTACAAAAACACTTTCTGCTAGCCTGCTCTGACCTTCCTGTTTCTCCTCTGAACATCATGCTCAGAACCTAGGAGAGCTGTTAGAGGGCAGGGAAAAATAAACAGACAGCACTTTTCTCTTGTTTGGATTGCTGTGGTGATTTATGCACAGGACTATCTGCTAGAGCTGAAGGGAGCAGCAATTATGGGTCTCAGGTCATCAGATTAGTTCTCAAGGGGACAAAAGTTCCCCTCAGGAGTGATGACAGATTCAGCTACCGAACAATGCCTTTCATTGAGCTTATGCAGTCACTTCAAAAGGCCAAAGGTTTTTCTGCAAATGGGATTTTTTTAAAATCTCTGCTGCTGCAGACCAAAGGGCCAGAAAACAGCAGGACTTGCTCCAGGGAGTGTCCATTGCTGGGAGGGGATGAAAGAACTTTGCTGCTGCAGAGCCAGTGGGGGTGGCCGCAGCTGTCCCAGCCCTCCCACCCAAGCACTGGTGCCTGCCCTGGCAGGGGGTGTTTGCAGGATCCAGTCTCTCCCCTGCCATGCTCCGAGTCAGGCCACTTCCAGATCTTCAAGGACCTTGAGGAATTGTGCTGCATCCCATGGGGAACAGCAGTGCCTTACATCTGAGTGTGCTCAGAGCTGATGGGCTGCCCCAGCACCGGTGCAGCCAAGATTCATCCCATGGACAGGACACGACCTCTGTGCTGTGCCTTACCTGTTTGGCAAGGAAGACAGTGCAGCTCTGTCTGTGTGGCCCCACTGTGTAACTGATGAGAAGGCAGCAAGAGGCTGATGGAAATTATTATTTATACTTGTGAAGTGAACTGAGTTAAGCTCAACAGCAATGATGCTGTGAGCAATAATGGGCAGTATTTTCCTTGAAATTGCATTGAAGTTTTACCACTGATGCTGTTGAGTTCATATTCTTAAGAGACCTATTCAAGCAATGGGCTGGCTGAAAAACATGATGCACTGTCCCAAAGCTGGTCCCATCAATGATGGTGCAGACATCAGTACAAAACAGTTCTGTGTTTTTAAAGCAAGGAAATGGAGCATTTTATTTGAAATAACCAGTTAAAGTAAAATGCCATCAGTTTGTAATCATTGGTTGTTTAGTAGGCAATTAAAGAGAAATGCTGTTCTTTAGATAATATCATTAAAAGCAAAGGAAATCAAGGAATTTACTGCCACCTATGGAGGCTATTATTTTGTTAATTTCTATTGATTTGTCTCATTTTACATTTCTGGAATGATGCTTGCCACTGCTTTCCATGAAGCCTATAAATTATGGTATGGGCAGTGCAAGCTCTGTCAGAGAATCTCTAACACACAAAATATTCTCTTACTTCAGTAAACAATCTAACATTGCCCTAGACAAACACAATATCCTATGATCTTCCCTTAATGAAGTCAGGGTAGGTTTTGTAGTACATATGGAATTTCCACAGGCCAAGGAAGATGAAAAGCTGGCTCTGGTGTTGGAATAAAGTAATTTATTTTCTTCATTAAGCAGGATAACTTGGGTATTGCTTGGGAAATGACCATGTCCTGTAGAAGTTTTCAAGGAGAAGTAAAACCGATTTACTAGAGAGTGACTTGGGAATACCACCTCAGTTTGTCCTGGTCTAAATACTGATGCTTTTGCATTTGAGGTTGAGGTTCTTCAGGCTGTTGCAGATTCACTGTCACCATTCGAATGTGGTATCTGAAGGTGACAAAAGCCACAATGTGTGGACCCAGACCCTTTATGAAAGTTTCCAGCTGCTGTAACTGTCCTGTTTGATGCAGAATAAGTATCCTTCATAGGTTTACCAACAGGAAAAGAAACCCTGACACCTTTCTGTGTATGTCTGTTAGTGCCCTGAATTCTCTCTCAGACATTGTCTCAGGTAGCTTTCAGCCGAACAAATATCTTTTCTATTTAAGTATTACTCTGTGATGACTCTAACAGATGATACGTTTTATACCTGCTTTAAACTCTCTGAGTTTAATTTCTTTCTTTTCTTTTTTTCCTCCTTTTTCCCAGTGGATAGATTGCAACTGTCCTGCTTGGCAAAACACAGAATTTAGATGGTTTCTCTTCAGTCAGGCTTGTGATGAGTAACTTTGCAGTCCCATTTTCAATATTCACTTGAGTAATATATACCTTAACATGGTGAAATAGCTCTTGCAATGTAGATCTAACTAATTTGATGAAGGATTTATGATAAGTTACTCTAATGACTAAGTTCTAAATTCAGAAATACCTGGAATCTTGTGTTGGTCTTACCACGATTGTGACCAAGAAGAGGTTTATGATGACTGGTAGTACTGTGGGAATAATCAATAGCAACACCTTAGGGATTCTTAGGACTAAAAGAATTATCTTGAGTAGTTCAACTTCACAGCACATCTGAGGAGGTCAGTGATGATTTGCCAGTCTCTGAGACAAGATAAAACTGAGCTGTGCTAATGTACCTCATACCTAAGTTTTAGAGCCCAAACACAACCCCAGTTTTGTTTGCTAACCTCTGAGGATACTATTCACTTAAAAGTGGAGTCTCTTCATTTAGCTGACCATGTGAACAGTTTTGGTGGTGGTGGTATTGTTTTTGTGGTTGTTTTTTTTGTTTGTTTGTTTGTTTTGGTTTTGTTTGGTTTCTTTGGTTTTTTTTGTGGGGTTTTTTTTTTTTTTGGGGGGGGGGGATTTTTTTTGGTTGGTTTTTTTGTCAAATATCTGATCAGAAGCATTTTCCTGCATTGAATGTAAAACTGTCAGTCAGAACCAAACTCTCTGAACTACATTCCCAGCACTGCCTGCAGGAGTTTGGTGGGGATTTCAGTAAAAACAGAATAACTTTGGTATTTCAGCTACTGTAGATTTGCAGTAAATAGCCAAAGTATGTAAAAAAAAGTGGTTTAAGTGCAACTGAAGCTCTGCCTCAATCCCTTCTCAACTTTTTTTCTCTAGCCATGAAATAACAATAGAACATCTGCAGCATTATGTGTTTGCCTTGCAGTCCCAAAATGTATATGGAATGCAAGGGAGAGCTGGAAAGAAATATGTATCCTTTCTGAACGCCTCATGAGCCAGAATGAAACTTAACATCTCTGACTACAAAAATATCAGTGGTCTATAATAAGGTAGTGGCTTGCTCAAAGCTTCTGATCCTAACCTGGGATCAGCATGCTGCTCTGTGGTGTGTACACACTTATAAACTAGTGAGCTTACTTCCCCTAGTCCTTGAGTGGAAGTGAATAAGTTTTTATAAAGTGAACATAAACTGGATAGAAATAGAAATACTAGCTGCTGGGACTTTTAGAAAATGCAGTATATTTCATTTATAAGCATTGAATAAAACACGATTGATCAAAATGTACAACCACTTTATGAAGATAAATGTCTGTGCTATTTGTGCACATTAAATATCTCCAAGCACATATTGCAAATACAGTAAAACAGATTTTGTTTTGAAATATTCCCCAAATAGTTTCTGTAGGTGCTTTGTTCCTATGTCTGCAGAATCTAAGAGCAATTCTTTGGTGAAGGCCATTATTGATTTACAGAAGATGCATGGGTATGTTTAGAATTTGGATAAATAAACAGCTAAAAAAATTAATACTCATCAAAACTGATATTCTTCCCAGAATAGCATTTGCCTTGTCAGGTATTTCAATTTTAAAAGATCAAGTGATATTTTTAACCCCAAATTATGATATTTATGGCTCAATATGGCTTTTAATTATTTAAGTTAATATTTTTGGTAAATGCAATATGACATCAAACCAAAATACTTTCACCTATCATCAAACTTTTTTTGACATAGAATTTTAAGCTTCCAAGATTTTCAGTGATTGTCATTGTCTAAAAATGATTTTTTTAATCCCCAAGATAAGAAGGAAACTGTGTATTTGTTGCTCATAAAAGCGTGGCTTTGGGTTAATTTTCCTTCCAGGCTAATCCCTTCTGGGGACAGTTCAATCTGTTACATGAATATCCTCAGATGTCCAGCACTGGCTGTGATGCTTGCCCAGAATGTGGCCTTGTGTACCTCGATAGTGTTGTGTGGTTTGAGGTTGTTCAGTGCTGTATCATCCTTGCACACTGTTCCTGGGAGCCCCTGGATATCATTTAGCCTGCCAATGACACAAAGTAGATATTTTCTAATAGTGCTTAATGTGGAAAACAGAGCAGCTGAATTAGACAAAGCAGTGTAATGGGGTGGTAAATAATCTTGTCAGGTATTGTCTTAATAGGCAGTGGGAGGTAATTACATCCAAAGGGATCCCAAACTAATTAATTGTTAGCCAGGCAATTCAGCTCACGGGTTGTTCAGAGAACCCCAAATGGCGTCACACCCTCCTATGGGCTCACTTCCCTAGCAAAGGGCCTGCAGGTGATAAAATCTTGTAAACATAAATAGGATTTATTTCACCATTGGTTCTGCCCATATTGAAGTGCAGATTTAGTCATAGTAATTAGTTTTAAAATTTACAATAAAAGGAGCTGGCTGGAGCATCTTGTGCTGTAAATACAAGGTAGACACAGATTCTGGTTGTATTAATCACAGAATAGTTAGGGTTGGAAGGGACCTCTGGAGTTTATCTACTCCAGCCTCTGATCTTCTAGTCCCCTTGTGGAAAGGTACTGCAGTAATGTCAGATTTTTTGTGTGACTTCAGGCTGATGCTGACAAATTTTCATAACCTTGGTATTGTTACAGATCTGTCTCACAGAGCTGGAGGGACCAAGCCAAACAAATCCTCCAGGGTTACCATGTCCCTCTGGCCAGGGTGCAGGTCTGATCTATGAGGAATTTCTCCAAGACAAGCTGGGAGAACGAAAATTGAGCTTCCCTTTCTCCTAAGTGACTGAAGAAGCAAAAGCTGTTGTAGCCCTGTGTGAGAGTGACTGATGGTCACTGGATGCCCGTGTTTGTCATGGTTGTCACTCCAGACTGGTACGAGGGTCTGGTGTGGTTGGGGTGTCTGAGGACGAGCTTAGAGCAACAGTGGGGATGCAACTTCTGAATGTTCTCAACCACTAACAGCCCCATTGACCTGGCCTGGTCTGCTCTCTTTCCAATACAATTGAGAGAGCAGCCCGGGCTTGGGCTGTCTCATGGAAAAGAGTTTTCAGCACACCAAAGAGCTGCCAAGGGATGTTAAACCCATTTTCTGGGTGAAACATGCTTCCTACTAGCCCAAGTGTGGTTGTTTGCTTAAGTACCCATCTTGCCTTCCTCCAGCCACAGTCCAAGTGCCCCACGTGTTTAACATTTGAACCCTCCTGCCCAGAAGCTTCAGTTCCTGGAAGAGTTCCAGTCCCTCACAGTGGCTCCTGCTCTTTGCAGGGGGTGGCTGCCTCACCTTTGCGTCCACTCAGGGACAGAACAGTATTTCTGTGACACAATCACTTTTCAGGAATACCAGGCAAAGCCGTCAGAATTGGCTGGAATGAGATGATGCAAACCATCAGAAAGCCAAGACCTCACTGACAAATTACCTTCAGAGGCAAGGTCAGGGGTCACTGAAACCACTGATTTTCATTGTTTTTCAAAGCCTCCAAAAATTCACCTTCTTTCCTCATTGGGATGGCAGATGCCAATGCCTTGGCAGGAACAAAAGGAATTCTGGTGTTGAAATAACTCACTAATTTTAAGAGCATGACCTGGCAGCACAATGGAGAACCGATGATGTAAAACCAGAAGAGAGCAGCCAAAATATCTTCCTACATCAGTACTGTGCAATCAGCTTTNAAAAAAAAAAAATCAGGCTTTAGTGAGAATGTATTCCAACAAAGCCCATCTCAAATGAATAAATCAACTTTCCCTGATGGCAGGCTATGTGCAGTACTGAAGCATTTAGTGTAGCTATGGTGATGGGATCTTCCTGCTATCAAGGAAACATACTGCTATCAGAGAAGGATTTGTGAACAACCAATAACTGGGTACCCAGACAATAAGTTTGTAGAAAATAGAGTTGCAAAGTTCTTGGATACAAGTTTTTGTAATACATTATTTGGGTGTTGCAGTTTGATTCTGAAAACAGTCAAATGAGTACAGGCTTGGTTTGCTGAAGGGGTGTAACTTGGCCAGGATTACAGATCTTTGTAATTTATAAAGGTTGTTGCTTTTTTCCCTGCTATGACAATTTTCAGGTCCCTTGGAAAAAGTCTCCTGAACTTTTCACCAGCTGATGTTTGCTCACAGCCTGGATGTCCATACACAGATCTGCCCTGTTCCTGTCATGGCTCATTGTTTTCCTACACAAACCTCTTAACATCTTGGAGAGAAAGGGTTGTTGAGGGACAGTAATTTCAACATGATGGTGGTGAGCAGCCACAGGTTGTCTCCCATATCTGTCTGCCAGGTTGTATACCCATAAGGCCTATATCCCTAATAATGTCCATTGCACATCAGAAGATTCATAACTGCACTGTGTTTTTCTGAGGTCACACAGCCCATTCTGGCATAGTCCAGCAGCTGTGCCAGACTGGTGCAGGCTGTTCTGGTACTCCCAGCACCTCTGCTAATTCCTGTGCCTGCCCCTTAGGTGACTGTTGGGGGTCAGCAGATGGCTCATCCCCACATTCCCAGCAATGTGGCTTGGCTGCTCAAACAGTGTGTAAAACACGGTGTGCATTGATAACTGAAATGTTTTCTGGGCAGTCTCCATCCTGTTTGTACAACCTTTCTGTTGGTCATTTGAATCACCAGAGGCTCACACTGTGATCACCCAGCATCTGCTCCTTTAATAACAAATTCATTCCCTGCTGTAGGGCAGTTGCTATATTTGATCTGTTTCTTCCTTTTCCAAGAAAGCGACAGTACGGAAGATTTTAGGAAACACATTCAGCACAACAATACTGCCAGGATGAGTATATCAGCTTGCCCAAAACCTTTAACAATGTTTTGTTGCACCTGTGGTCACCAGGACAAAGACATTCCTGATTATCTGTGCCTCTGCTGGGTTGTGTGACAGAATTTTAAAATCGTCGGTGAAACAGAGGAGGTAAATAGGAAACAGAAGGTGAGTTGTCTTCACAGCACAAATGAGGAGAATTACATAGAGGGTTCAGAAGAAACAAGAGATTACTGTTTGCAACCACAGCTGAATAGTGGGACTCTCACTGCAGAGGATTATCGCTGGGACTGGACAAGTGTTTCCTTGAAGATGGGAGAAATGGGAATAACAAGCCATACTCTCACCTCCTAAAGTGCCTGAGCAGCATTTCCCTGGAATTCTCTAGGGCAGTGTTACATTCTGGTTGCCTGGTCTTTGTCTTACAGCACCTGCTGGCTATTATCAGAGATGGAATAACAAGTTTGCTTAGGCTTTAGCTTCACACACTGTGCTTGTTCTCACCTGTCAGGGCTGCACTGCCATGGTAATGTGCAGAGAGCCCGAGATGGAGGAGGAGACAGGGCCAGGAGATCTTTTACTCTGCAATGGAAAGAGGAACCCAGTTCATGGACCTGGTCCATTATCCCTGCCCAAAACAAGGATGCAGTGCAGCCAGGACACCACGTGGCTCTGCCTGCCTGTTGATGGCTGCACATGCTGGGAAGTTGTCCAACACCAAGCAAAAGGCCCTAAATCAGCAAGCCACTCATCTGTGGCTGAGTTCTGGAGCAGGACTATGTCATTTGTTTGCCTGGAGGCCAGTGTGGTGAGCTGGGCACACTGCTCTATCAGCATGGCTTCCCCAGTGTGAAGACCTGAGGAATCATAATTTTTCTTCAGTATTCCCTGGGAATTCCTACTGCAGTCATGTCCCAGGAGGGTGAGCTGCCCATACAAAAGGGAGTCAAGTGGAAAACATGGCATCAGAAAAAAGGATGTTGGAAACTTTCTATTGGCAGCATTTCACCAGTTTACTTCAGACAAGCTCTTCAGTTTGATGCTGCCCACTGCTCTGGATCCCAACTGGGCAGACCATGCCTGAGTTTTGCTGGCTGAGCCCATTTTTTTAATGAGTTTGCTGGGCTTTTTAGTGTGGTAATTTCCCTCCATGTCTCACTGAGAGTGGTTGGACTGTGTGGTTATTATTAGCACACATCCAGGCTCTTAGCTGCTGTAGGACACAAGCAGTAGCACATGTAAGGAGACTGTGTAATGTGACCTTTTGTTTGTGCCAGGGTATGGGCATGAGTTCAGAGATACAGGAATTACCTTGGACCTTTCTTCTCTCCCTTGTTCTATTTACAACCTGAGTGTATTTAGGGTATAGGGAAGTGAATCAAAACTGACTTGGACTTTATTTAGCACTGTAGTTGCAGTTCTTACTTTGACCTTGTTAAATATTTTCTTGGAAGATTGATTTCCTTTGGATCATTTGTTGATCATTTCACATGAGAAGTGTCCAGGAATTTTACTGATTTTTTTACTGCTTTGCCTCTAGAGTTAATTTTATAAACAGGTTCTTCAGAGCAGTAGGTGGACAGCCAGTATTTCAACACAGCTGATACATAAAGGTATCAGCTTTATGTACCTGGTGTTATAAAATGCTATGAGGAATGAATTAACCAGTATCTGCCGTGTGTGAGCTCAACAGGCTCATTAAACAGCCTTTTCATGCTTTTTCTTTCTCAAATAGGAAATGATATAAAAGATGATAATCAAGGAATATGGAAGTAAACAAAGCAGTAATAATATTTAGGAAGTGTATATCACCTTTCACCTCAAGATTTACCAGTGTTTTATAAACTATTAAGATTCAAACCTAGCAGGGTGTTATTGCAATGAGTATTGAGACCTCCTAATTCACCCTGAGCTGAAAATAGTCCTGAGCATGCTGATAAGTTTCTATTACAAATTACCCTACAGTTTTAACAGGGGTTGAGATATTATGAACAGGATGGGCAGTCCAATATTAACATAAAAGTAGGAATTGTTGTGGTTTACAAAGACAACAAAAGTAGTTTCTTTTCCAAATACCTCTGAATTCTATTTTACTTTTAATAATATAAATGTTTATTTATCTAGCATGGGAAAGGATCCCCTTCTCAAAATTTCAGTTGTACCTCAAGTTCCAAAGTCCATCATATGATCATTTTATTTGCTTAAGTTTGTGGGAGAGAAGCTTTTTTTTAGAGCAATTGTGTTCACATCATCGTGTGATTTCAGAACATCTAGTTTTAAGTAAAACACCAGATATTAAGAGTTTTATGATAAAATGATAAGAAGTAGCAAAAATTACAAGAGAAATATTTATTGAACTCAAACAAAGTCTTGTTCATTATTTTCTTCATGGGTCATAGGAGTTTTAAAGGAATATGAATTGTTATAGAACAACATGAGTAGAGGGGTAGGGAAGGTGATACAAAATTCTTGCATAGAAAAGAACAAAACCAGGAGCATTTTAAATTTCTGGGATGTGACACTAAATATGTTGTAAAAAGCAAAGGTGTTGTAAATAAATTTTAAGTTTGCATTTCTTGTCTCACGGTAAGCAAGACTTTAGTATTTCTATCTTTGCTAGAAATATCTAATCCCAGTGGCACTGAACTTCAACAACTGAAAACATGAATAAGGTCACAGAATTATGTTTTTGTCAGTATTTGTTGGTAAACTCAGAAGGAGCATGAAACTGTCAGAAAAGAGTTTTGAAGTGCCCTTTAATAATCACATGACATCCTTCAGGAGTTTATTCAGGCCCAGGTCATTATAGCCCAGTACTTGCTGGATTCATCACAAATTAAACTAATAACCCATCAAACATACTAAAGATTTTTATTAATGGGTTTAGTACGGAATTATTAGGTACTGTTCTCATATGTGTGATGAGCTTTTCACCCATCTAAATGAGGATATATTTTCATTTAGAATTTGCTGTATGAAAACTGTGGCTTTCATACCCATAGAAGTCCTTGTGGTTTCTAGCTAGCCAAGGGCTTTTTGTATTCTAGTTTGGTGTATTTTTCTGGTTTGGTCTATCCAATCTTGCTACTTTTCTGCCTTTCCTGTTACACAGCAAAAGGATCAAGGAATGCATTTCAAAACAATAAATGGTTCCTTCTGTTTCTTGAATCAACAACTGAAGTAGACAGCTTGAAAAACCTGGAGGCTGATGCCTGCTATTTTATTTTCTGCTTTTTGTTCAGCTGGGAACATTTTTCTTAGGCTACTTGACTAAACAAGTATGGTCCCCCCAGTATTCAGTACTTGCCTATTTTATGTGTAGGCATAAAGGCAGCTTCAAGCTTCAAGGCAGTAGCTTTGAAGCACACAATTTATTGCCCATTTCCTGCTAAGATGTGACTCATCCTTGCAGATCATGAAAACCACACTCACTGAAAAGATTAGTGCTGCCTTTCCTCTTTCTGTAACATTGCTGGGACAAGTCTTGTGCACACGACCATTGCCAGCACCACACGTAGCCCAGGGCAGTCAGGTGTGCAGCACTGACCTAGCTCCAACTGATGAAATGAACTGTTTGAACCTACACTGAGGCTTTCAAGTTTATTAGGAATCTTTAATATCTGTGTGGGGGAGCACAGACAGAAATGCATTTTTCACGAGAAGAGGCATCCATTCAACAGTTCCTCTTCCCATCTAACTTGGTGGCAGATCTTCATGTGCTGGTGACAGAGATGTGGTACAACCTTCTCCCTGTCATAGACAGGTGACAGAACTCTCAATTCAGCTCTGAAATGTCTGTATTTTTCATATGGAAATGAATGAACTCAACCACAGCATTCCTGTTTGTAAAGGCTGGCTGAACCTTTTACCTGTAAAGAAAAATCCTGGTAGCCAGTGATACAGGGAACAGCTGAAGAGACTCAGTGGCTGGAGAGCAGTGCAAGAGGCAGTCCCAGTGCACTGCCCTACAAGCTACACTCTGACTTTGGAATTATAGCAGAATTATAGCAGAATCATATTAATTTCTTAAAATGCTTCTCTGACACGTGCTTGAGTTCCACCTTGGGAATCCACCAGCTGAATGGTAATGCCCAGATGGATTTAGCTCTGCCTGTACACTGGGGAAGGTTCACCATGGGTAGCACAAGGAGCTTGAAGGAGCACCAGGAATAACTCTCCTCAGTCACAGCCAGCCAGCTCAAAGGGGAGTGGGAGTCTGTCCTGAGAGGGATGGAGAACAGAGGGGCTTCAGGCAGCCTCCCAATATGAATTGTGGGTTTAGCATTATTTCTGGAGCAAATGCAATTTAATCTCCTTTCAGTCGATACACAGACATTTGTTTTCTTCTTAAGTCCAGTATATACCTCAAAAAGACATATAGAGCTATTATTCTAAAACCACTTGGCCAATTTTCCTTACACAGACAAAACAGTCAGGAACAAAATGTGCTTTGATGTTTTGGTAGATAGATTTTTGAGGAATGCTGTGGAAACTTAAGGTAGCTGGCAGGATAACACACCAACTCTGTGCTGCCTTCAAAATCTCAGCATTTTTAGCTCTTTTATTGATGTCTCTGTTTTGTACCACAGATATTGATTCTGTCAATTCTGACTTCAACCAGGCTGCAAGTGGGAGAAAAGTGAGGTCTGAGTGAAATGAACAGCAAAGAACTGCACAGCTGTAGGAACTCCAGCATGTTCTGTAATGCTCTAAGTCTGCATGTAATGCAGATGCCAAAGCAAACAGATTTGAGGGACACTCAAACATTTAGGAAAAGATGTAAAGTGTACAGCCTAAAGATTGAAATCCTTGATCCTATGAATAGAAATGCTTTATCAAAATTTCTATAGATTGAACTTCTTGTTCTCCTTATATATAAAGCAATTATGACAGCATATATTGAGGGAATATGTAGAAATCCAAATTTTAATTGTCTCTGCAGTGACACTTTCTGCAGAGGAATAGACCAGATTTCTCAAGGCACAGGGCTTGATTATTTTAAATGACTGAACAGGAGCTAGAAAAAGATTAGACAATTGTCTTGATAACAAGCCATACCTGCAACCAGAATAAGAGAGTGAAACAGTTGTGCAATAGATTTCTAGTTTAAAGTTTCGGGTCACAAGGTAATTAATACCTAAAAGGACATTGAAGGAAACTATTTTTTCAGGGCAAATCATTGCATGACAACCCTGGAGACAGCTCTTCAACTTCTGGATCCTCCAGAGATGGCTTTTCTCAGAGATAAAAGGCCAGGCTTCAAGCACTGGATGTGGTGAAGCTGACCTGGTAGTCCCTTGCTTGCTGTATGTCCTACCTAAATGCCTGGTGAAAAAAAAGCATTAAAAATTGTGTGTGCTCGTCATCACAATGTGTTGTGGCTGGCACCTAGTTTAAGTGGCTCCATCCCACTCATGTAATACCCCTCTGTGCTTCTGGGCAGCAAGAGAGAGCACAGTTTATGGTATCCTGCTTTTATGTCTCAATACAACACACCACCCTATTTCAGTCACGAGGGGAGTCTTCCCTGAATCAAAGTTTTCCCAGCAGTTGCTGACTTTGCAAACTATTTTGAAACCAAAAAGGTGTAATGAGTGCACTAAATGAGTGCAGAATTTTCTTATTAATTTGAAAATAAAGTAGTTCTTGGATGATCTGGCAGTGCTAAATCCTAGCAGTAATCTTTCTAGCCAGAAACAGTTCTTCCCCAGTTTATCTAGGTCACAGAAAAAACTAATTCAATACTGCAGCCGTGAGTACTCTGCCTGGGTGGATTAATGGACTATAGTGAGCCTCTACCTCTTCTCCCATGATACTGTGTCAAAGACCTTAGTCAGTAATTATTAATACTATTGGCCTACATTCCTGTCTGCTTGTATACATATATACACATATACTTTTTTTTTCTGTAAAATGATCTCCTTCAGTTTGAGCCTGGTGAAAGGGGCTTCTTGATGTTTTTATTCATAAGCAGACAGTCCATCACATAGAACTAAGGCTCCTGGGCTGAACACAGGACTGCCTGTCTCCTCTAAATTTTAGTCTGATAGGCAGCAAAGCATTTCCTCCATCCCCAGCTCTTAAAAGGCAGGCAGAGAAATTTGGGCCTGAAAATCTGCATGGCAGCTTTAATACCCTTTAGATTTGCAGTCTTAGGGGTTTGTGTAATGTTGAGCCTGCTGGCCTAGGAGAGCTGGGGAAATGGAAGTGTTTCAGTGCTGACCACAAGTGTAATCAGTGAGGCCTCCTCTGTCCTTTCCTTCCAGTGCTGTTTTCCAGCACTATTCTTGCCTTTTTCCAGCAGAAAAAAAGGGCTGATCTGCTTTGTTTGCCAAAGCAGTAGTCAGAGTGTTCCAGGACGTGCATATGCCATATGAACATTTCATACAGCTGCATTGGATGGAATAAATTATTCCCTGGGATGGAACCAGTTATTCAAAACAGTGACATGGCTAATGTTAAGTTTTCATTTTCATTAATGCTGTAACATCCAGTACTCTGTAGGGAAACAATGGCCAAACTTTACAGATGCCATTTAGTAACAATGAAGAAGGAGCTCAGCTTACTAAGTGTTGATCTTCGTGACAATTCACCTTTTCACATACTGCATCTTCAGAAATGGAGAAGACATGGGACCAATTTCCATGTTTCCATGAGACTGACAAGATTAACAGGGTAATTTGCGTTATACTGGAGGTTTGAGCAGGGTGTCAAATTGCTTGATTTTGGGAAATTCACTTTGGAAGGTATTTACACTAGTTTTTTATGTATTGTAAAGGCTGAACAATTAAATGCAGTCCTTGTGACACAGAAGTATAACCAGGTTTAATTTGATAGGAAACGGGCTTTCTAGCACTCCTACTTCTTTCACCAGGGACATTGTTTAGGTGCATTGAAACTATGTTGAAGTATATAATTCATGACTGTTGTGGCTCACAATTAACTCTGTAAATAAACACTCAAATGTCTGTAAATAGGAAGATGATTTATCATGATATCAAAAGACCTATGAAGAGCTTTGATATAGTTCTTGTATGAAAAAATCACCATTATCAAAATGCTTGTTTGACTTCTGGGATGTTTGTGACCTTTTCGGGATGTTTAGGGCAGCTAAATTTTCACAATCTGGATAAAGAATTGATGCATTTTCTAGTGTTACTTATAGTTTTCATCACCAGACAGAGCCATGCTTTGTCAGCTCTTGGGAGTGCAGCCTAGAAGTCCCAATAAATACATTTTTTTGTAAACTGGACAGATTTTAGTCACTTGAAATACAGAGGGAAGCACCTAGCATCATTTCTTCAGAATCTCTTGCTCTATCCTTTTTTTCATCTTGGTTTGGAATGACCTTGGTAATAACAATTTAAGAGACAGGATTTTTTAAGCCTTATATCAAATATGGCAAGTTTAGGGAACTGCATTTCTGTCTGTTTGTTAGTGAGTTATTTCCTAATAACTTCTTCTAAAATCCACCTTTTTCATCAGCTTTGACAAAGATAAGGAGCCTGAAATTTAGTAAGAGCCAGTAAGGTTCAGAGAGGTAGAGAAGAGAGAAATCAGTCAGTCTCACCTCGGCAATAAAATTGTCTGTGAGAGCTCCTTGGTTACGTGCTTGCTTTGACTCCCCAGCTTTCTGCAAGAGTGAGGACACAGGGCAGCAGGAGTGTGCTGCCTAGGGCTTCTCTTCTGATACTTTTGGTTTCTTTACCCCTGGAGGAAACTGAAAAATAATGTTTCTATCTTGTATTCTGGATGGCCAGGGCCAGCTTCAAACAAGTTCTCTGTGCATGGAAGGTTCTGTTAAAGTGGGATACATCAAGCTTTTACAGCACCCAACTAAGAGGTAACTTGTCCAACAAGCAAGAAGTAATGTGCCAGAATAATTCCCTGGTAACACAGGTTGATTTTGCTGACTATCTCAAGCTTTTATTGGCATCATCCTGCACACAGACTGACAATTTAGTATGACTGGAACAGCAACATGAGTGAGCTGGACTCATGGACATATCTGTGATAGCCCTGCCTGCCTGATAACAAATGTTGTCATCATCCTTGGTCTGTGAGATACTGGACTACACTGAGCACCCTGCTTTCTCCCCATTCACCTTTCTAGGCCTTTCTTCCACAAGCACAAGGGCCCCCCTTTACCACAGGATGCTCTTATCCCAAAAAAAGTCACAAGCAACAAGAAAAGCCACCAAAAGGACCAAGAAGTGGTGTTTAAATATCTTCAAAGTGGTTTAATATCTCTTTTGTCCATATTTTTGTCACTAAAGTTTGCAAGCTGTCAGGTCTCCCAAATATCTCCATGCAAAGGAGTTTGGGTGCCCCAAGGTGCAGTTGTCATCAGTTGTAATTCAAATGAGTCTGGTCACTGGATTAGGTTGCCAGAGGTCAAGTCTCAGTGTGACTTGTAGAAAAGGACCTCTGTGTTCCTTCTCTCCTTTGATCATACTCCAGTCCCACAAGTTTTTCTCCAAGAACTAAGTCCTCAATTTCCCAGATCTGCATTGTAAAAGAGCAGCATTTTCCTCCCTGTTTATTCTCAGCCTTATGTGTTCAGAGACAGAGCATAAGCTCACAGAAAAAGCTCATGCTTTCTCCTTAGGAGAATAAACAGAGCTCTTCCATGACACTGGGCTCTCTCTCCTTTGCTGTAGTCTGAGTCAGCTGCTCTTCCAATTTTTCTGTCCCAGTATCATGGCACAACTGCTAAAGCAAAGCTCTATTAAAATGGTTGTGTTAGGTCTTGCCAGGGCACACAGCTCAGGTGGGGGGATCTGCAGAAGTGTTATGAAGCTGAAGCATTTTGATTTCATTTATAAGCCTTTCCAAGGGTGAGTTCCACAAGGCTATGTTCCTTCCCTGCCTTCATCTTTCCTAATGGGAAATTAGGACCCACCTAAATATGGTGGGACCTGCAATTAGGACCCACCATAATTGTGGCCTATATCCATCAGGTCCATGGATCTGCTGCAGACCATCAACATGGGGAAGCTGCAAGCCTGCAAAGCTATTTCCAGGAAAAGAAATTTCCCCTTGCTCTTCTGCCCTCTCAAACTATCCCCCCCAGTGCTCCTTTGAGTGGAGTGGCAGAGCACTAGGGCATCCAGCCAGGAATGCTGTCAGCTCTGCAGCTCTGATCTCTGCCAAAAACAAATCAGGAAACCTGCAGTGAGTTCAGGAGCTCAGAGATGACATGGAGAGCTGAAAGGACTTTGCAAAGCAGAGATAAATTTCTGGCAAAGGATGTCTGACATTCATGAGCTATTAAAGCTTTTGGATATAAAAAGCACTGGCCTGTTTCATTAAGGGTGAGCCCAGCTAGATGAGTTTCTTTGCTGTGGGAACTGAAATGCTGCTGCTTTCTGAACCCATGAGTCAGTTTTATATCTTTGCCTAATTGCCATTTCTTTGCTTGCACTCTTCACTGCATGTGCTGGGTCAGAGCTGAGTGAGATGAACTGGCATTTGTTTCACATCTGGATCCTGTCACCAGAAATGAAGATATTTTTAGCCTGAATTGAATCATTGCTATTCTTAGACTTTTGGCTGGAGCTTCTGCTGTATTCTTCCTTCTTCTCCATCTTATATCTCCTGAAGGATTTTTTTTTGCTTTGTTTCTCCCAGAGCTCGCTAATGAGGATATTTGGAATATATTGCTGCTAGTAAAGGAGGGAGTCTTAGGATTGCTCTGAATTTTAAAAGACAAGAAAAATAATGTGCAAGGCATTCTGTAAGAAATCATCATCACTGAATTACTAGGGGGGAGAAGGGAGGAGGGGTGTTACTCTTAAAATCTGTCCCCAGATTTTTTCTTCCAGGTAGGGTCTGGTTTTGACTTGCTTGGACTAGGAAAAGCATAAAGGTAAGATACATATGACTCCTTTTAAATAGTCTTTTAAATAGTGAAAAATGAAACGCAGGAGAGGTGAAATGATCAGAGATCCCTGAATGCATCAGCACCACCACCAAACCCAGCTCTTCCCAGCTTGGAGTGAGGTTGTCTTTGCCATGGGTTTACAATAGTTCATAGTTCTTGCTCCCATTTTTCCTACCATTGTGCAGCCTTCTGAGAGAACTGGTAGTCTGAGATTGTGCTGTAGGGGAAAACAAATAAACTGATAACATCTTTTATTTCCATTTTTTTTAGAAACAGGTATTTTAAATTAATACCAAAGTTCTTATTTGAAGTAGTTTTTTGATGATGTTAAGCATCCTCTAATTGCCTAATTTAAATTAGTTGGGGGGAGATAATTTTATTGTAACTGATAATAATAATATGTAATAATAAAATTGATAATAATAATATATACTGCTCAGGTATTAACCAAACAGGATTTTTCTTGAGATACTACCCTGCCATGAAGCTGCCAGCTGGGGTCCATCCCCTGGGCTTTATGGCAGCCAAACACTAATAAAGAAACACGTGGATGCTATACTGAGATAGGTTTTAATACAGAGGCACAACAGCTCCTTCCTTTTAGCAACTCGGCTCAGTTGCTGTCTCTGAGCTGGTGGTTACTTAGGCTGGAAGGAAAGGAGAGAGTTCAGCCAGCCCAGGTTTGCCATTCCCTCCTCCCACAGGGCATTTGGAGCCTGGTGCATAATTATGCAGATTATAATTTATTATAATCCCATTATAAGAAAGGGATTGAGCAGCATAGTGGCCCTCAGAGCTGCCTGTTTCCTACACTCTGTCCATTCATCAGGATATACGTCTGCCCTTATCTGAGCAGCTTCAATTAGCAGCTACAGCTGCAGGAATAGCAACATACCCAGATAAACCTCTCCTTTCTTTAGCTTCCACAGTTTATGTTCAGCTGAGTTGCAGTGGAGTTCAGTCCTTCCTTCTGCCTAGGATATGATTTCCCACAAAATCCTCAGAACAGAAATGGGGAAATTATCCTTGTGGAAAAGTTATTCCTTCAGAAATTAGGAACCAAAGGGTTTGCTAAAGACACAGGTGTGTGCAGGTACATTGGTCTATGTAGAACAAGAGTTTTCAAAGCATTGTAAAGAAGACAGAACATTGAAGATGAGAGGTGGTTTCTCCTGGCCTCACAGGAGGCTGTCTGGGAGCACCTATGGCTTCTTCAGCCTCTGCATCTGCAGCTCGTGTGTCAATCCTGCAAATTGTACAGGCCAGCAGAGGAGCTTTGCTGTGCTCTGGCTGTAACAGTCTGTAGGGCTTTATCCTGCTTCTCACAAGCAGCTCTGTGGCAGCTGCCTCCAACTCCGTGAATCTCTGTGCAAGGGCTCCAGGATGTGCTGGATGTGGGTCACTCCAACTTCAGCAGCATCCATCCTCTCAGAGCATCCACTCCTCTGAGCACAGGGTTATGTTCTCCCCTTGACGTGTTTCAATCTGACAGTCAGGTTGAAATTGTTCTTTATAGGGAAGTGATGAAAAATGACACCCTGAAAGCAGTCTAAGGTACCACTCTTGCTTTTCAAAAGGCTGTTACAAGCAGAAAAAATGGTAGCACATGAGAACAGACCTGTTACTGACAGTCACATGCTTTTGAATGTCTGTGTTTGCAAAATTCAAGGGTAAGAGTAACTAGATTAACAAGGATATAGTTTTAAGCTGTGTGCCTGTCTATGTGTATATGTAGCTGTGTGCATGCTTGTTTTCAGATCTCTAAAATGCAAAAGTAGCAGAAAATAAGAAAAACCTTTAAAGTTTTTGGATTTACAATCTGGCAAATGCAAATACTTTTCTTCAATTCACATTTCTGCTTCTTTTGTTATCTTAGTAGACTTGTATTCCTTTAAACTGTAATAGAAGTCTATAGTCCTACCAACTACCTGGAACAGAGAGGAAAGCACTTTTGCTGCCATTCCTTATTAAATCCCAGTGACAGAGCGTGGAAGTAGACAGTGTTTCTTGTGCCACAGCAGTCCTTTAAAACAAACTATTTCAGAAGGAAAACACAATGCTGCATTACATGAAATTGCTTTCAAGGTAGAAAGAGCAAATGTGCAGCTAGATCAAAGTGTGCTGCTAAACATAATAATAGATTTGATGCTCCTGGGTCACCTGACATTCCATTGCAATAACTAACAGTGCATCACTGCTTCCCTAGCTGGCCAGCATGAAAAATAGATGTAGCTGTATCCTCTGTAAGACAGCTACACAAAAATAGAACACTTAATTTCATTTTAATGCATCTAAAATTATAAAGAGCTAAGCTTCAGGAAAGAGGCTTCAGTTCCATTTCTCTGTATTGGAGGTGATCAGATTTCTGTGTCTCTGAAGGTTTGCTGCCCACTTCTGACCTTTACCAATTTCTCACACCCTACCCCAATCAGCTGTAGCATTTCTATGTGTGAAGATTCATGAAAGTTTGGGATTTTCAGCTGGTGTTTGATTATTCAGCCACTTACACAAGAAAGCAGCTGGAGAGTTGAGAGAAGCCTGTGGGCATTTGGGACTGAGCTGTGACCTGACAGATTTCAGATGCTTACACACAAATGCATCATCCTAATGTGGGTCTTGGTTTGATGGAGCAGGGAGAGCAGGCTTCTCCTGCAGCTGCAGCACGGAAATAAAAGGAGAGGCAGTTTCCATGCTGAGTTATTGCTGAGCTAACCCTGCACACAGCTGGAGAAAGCAGGTTTAATGAGTTCTCTCAAAAACCTCTTTTCCTCAAAAACAACAGAAAAATTTCAGCCAGTCTTGAACAGAAAATACAACTTGATAGTGCTATTGTCTATCGCTCTGTCCTCCCAGAGAGCCCCTGGGAAAACAAGAGGCTTTTGTAAGTATCACACATCTCAGTATGAGGAGCCTTGTTGGCCTTGGGTGGCCCCGTTTTGGGTCTCTGAGCTCTCCAGGGATCTGGTGACCATATTAAACACGAGCAGGGACACACCAGCTCCTGGTCCTTCTCTAGTCCCATGGCAAGCCCTGACTGGTGACTTTGAAAGGTCACCTGGTCCAGCCAGGGAGCCTTGATGTGATTATGTAGCACCCAGGCTCATCACAGCTTGAAACACCTCGGTGATGGGGCTCCACCACACCCCTGCAGAGGCTGTTACAGTGTGTGATCATTCTCACTGTAAAAAATGTCTTTGTTGTCTGGAGATGAAACCTCTTCTTGTACAACTTGTACCTGCTGACCTCCTCCCCTTGTGGTGTCTTTGTGAAGACACTCCCATCCTCTTTGTATCTTCGCTTTAACTATTCAAATAGTTTGATGAAACTCCCTCAAAAGACTGAGCCTTCTCTTCTTTGGGGTGAAAAGAACTATCTCCTTCTGCCTTCCTTCACAGGGCAAATTCTCCAGCCTTTGAACATCTCTGTGGCCCTCTTTTCAGACAGTCTATTCATGTCTTTTTTGAATTAGGAACCAGAACTGAACATAGTAAATGATCTCCAAGCACACCTTAATCTTTAACTGTTGTCTTCCTTTTTGTTGTTATCCCTCTTATGACATTATCATCCATGTACACCTTTTCATACACAAGAGCTGCAAATGAAGGTGAGAATTTGAAAAGTGGTCCACTTGAAGGCGTTTCAAAAGTTTGCAGAATCTGGGAAATACTCGGTACATAATCCCTCGGAAAATGTAGGTGAAAGCTTATCCTTCTTAGCTGTGAAATGGCACTTCAGAATTAGAGCTGTAATAGCTGCAATTTTAATCTTAATGTGTAGCATTAAAAGATGCACAGAAATATTTGCTCACAGTCAGCATCAAGTAGTAACTTCTGAAGCAGCTTCAGGGCGGTCTTGAAAATGCTTAAAAATACACTCATGGCACTTGCAGAACAAGAAGGCTGAGTTACTTGTGACAAGGAAAGAGAAAGCACAGAAATGCATTTGAACTTTTCATATAGCTGAATTATAACCATCTCTTCCATAAGAAGTTTGGATATGAAAATGTTCCTGAAAAGACATTTTTAACTGATGTGTCTTGAATGTAATGACAAAGATCCTGTTCTATATAAAAGGGCAGAATCATGCACTTAATGGAAATACATGAGTTTGGAAAAGGTAATTTCTCTCCTCCAGTCAGTTCCATAATTCTGCTGCTGCAGCATCTTGTTGTAAAGCATTTCAGTAAGGTTGAATGTCAGGTTCACTGCTTATCTCTTTCTCTAACACATAGTTTGCGATTTCAGTGCTGTGTCTTTCTCTAATTAACAGTTATTTATGTGGTATAGAAAGCTTGTTCACCAGATTTTTTTAATAGATAAATTTAATAGATTAATTCAATCACTTGCAACTTCGGCCATTAGTTGTCATACAATTGAGATGATCGTCAGACTACAAATTCACCAGTTGGCTCTTCTCTGGCTTTCTCTAGATCTTTTAATCATCAGGTTATGCAGACAGCCCTCTTGTGCTTGTGCCTCTGCCTCTTTCTTATTTCAGGCTTTAAGATGTTTTTCCTGGTATTCTATTTAAATCTGATGTCAAAGTGCTGTGGTGCTGCCAGAGTTATCAGTGCAGCAAATAAACAGCAAGTGAGCTTTTCTCCAGCAATACAGGCTGATTAAACATGTTTGTCTCTAATAAAACCATATGTGGAATAGTGTGTGTGGTTCAGGTCACCTTGTCTCCCAAAGAACAGAGTACAACTTGAAACAGAACTGAGAAACGCAACAAGGATGATCACACTGCTTTAGGAGGAGGAAAGGCTTTAAAAGGGACTTCAGTCTGGAATCAAAACAAGAGTGGATGTGACAAAGGAGGAAAGGATTAATTCCTTCTCATAATCCCTGCCACAGGTAGAACCCAGCTAGGTCATGGGTTTATAGCAAAGAAGAGAACACACTGGTCAATATGAAGTGCAACTTCACAGTTGGGCTTCTTAAAGGAGGTGAAAAGTAAAAACAGGCTCTGAAAGGCAATAGTTAAACTGACAGAGTAATGAACTATGAGCAGGTATTAGACATGGTTATCTAGGTGAAGTTGCTGTCTAAGACATCACCTAATTGTTTAAAACCCTTAAATTATTTCAGGATGGTTAATTTGGACTTGCTCCTCTCTGGCTCTGAAGACTGAACACCCACCAGCAGTGGGAGTTCTTGGGGTGCTCCAGGAGCACAACTCAGGTTTCATTGCAAGAGAAAGAAGCTCAGATCCTGTCCAGCAACACCTGGGGACACAAACTGAAGCAAAAAAAGACAATCAAGAAATTCTTTTCTGAAGTGCTTAGATGTGAACAGCAACACATGTGAAGGCTCATCATTACACAGTTATGGACAAAGCAGCATGACTTCAGTGGATTCATTTTCTTTGGAAGGGGAGGATGGAAGAAAAATTATCTCCCTACATTAGTATTCAGATGGCACAAATGCATGAAATGCATGAAGTGCACCTAAATATAGGAAATGGCCTAAACATATAGTAGTAACACTGTGGAACAACCATAAGCTGCTTATAATGACCATTTGGAAAATGGCCTTTGAGTGAAAAATTATTTTCAATCTTATGGGTGGAAAATGGGTTTGGCTTTTAAGGCTGTCACCAAAGTTTCAAATTTTGTACTTTCAAGGACCTGCTTTCATGGTGTATATCTCTCTATCTTCCTCATCCAACAGCAGAAATTTGGAGGATCAGATACAAGTATTCACTGATTAACAGTTGACTGAGGATTAGATTCAGGTTTAGAAATTCCATTCTTTTAAAACAACGAAGCACAGAAAAGCTTCCTTGCTTTGACATACCAGAAAAGGAGAAAGAAAAAGGAATGTTGAAATTCTGAAATTGGATCCTATTTGATATGAAGATATTGCTGGTATTCATAGTTAGTTTACCCCACATATTCTTGGAGCATATAAAAACAAGTGTTTGAATTTTAAAATTAAGATTATATTTAGGAAAACCTTTGCCTCAGTTGACTGGCTCATAATGCCACAGTGACAGTGTAGGAAAAAAACTAGACATTTTTCCTGCCTTGTGAGTTCAGTTTTTCTGGGTTTTTAGTGGGCTGCACTGACATCTATTAGTCGGTGAACAGTTATTTCTCTCTAAGCATCACTCTTTTTCTAGCCAGGGTAAATCTCATAGTTGGAGATATCAAGAATCTGTTGATTTATCTGATGTCAGATATTATGGTGTTGATCCTAGTTTCCAGTTGGTGTTATTTAGGAAATTTTATTTCTTATGTATTTATAATAACTTCACCCTACTTTCTGTTTTTAAAAGCCTCTCCTGCATAGTAGGAGAAATTGAAAATACAGCCAGAACGAAATGTACAGGCTCAAGCAACAGAAAGCAAGCAAAGAGATGTTAAAATATTTATACAAAATCTTGAAAGGATTGTATCAGGGGCTGATTTTTTTTTTTTGTTTTGGCCGGAACAAAGACTTTTTAAATGCAGCCATTCACTTCCACTTCAACTGGGAATGTTCTTGGCAACATGCATTTCTAAGAAACACTAATACTTACAGGAATCTCACTGGATCTGCTCCTAATTTGCTGATAGTTAACATGAAAATGATATGCAAGTAGCAAGTTAACATTATTCAGTTGATGACTATACATAATTTTACATTAAATTGATAGTGTTTCTATAGAAATGTTAGGAAATGGGCACAACATATGAACAGCTAGATTAAAAATAATCAAAGAAAACCATCTTAAACTTCAGAATATAATTTAAGCACCCAGCTTGTAATAAAATGGTAAATCAAAGCAAATGAGAACAGACCACAAGGCAGACTTGCAAGACTCCAGTCTGCTTCGTAGTTACCAATCAGCCAAAAAAGCATATTAAAGATTGCTGATGAGAAGCAGTATTCAGAGGAATCACTGGTTTGCCAAAACTATTTCTGTTTTGTTCTTTTGTCAAAACTAATCACAAGTGTTACTGTAGTCAGGAAGAAGGGAGAACATTGGCATTAATTTCACAGGGATAGAGCTGTTTAGATCCACAGGTTGTGCCAGTTCACTTCAGTCTCAGGGAGTCAGTAAATCTATTTAGTTTTTTCAGCTTTTTCACTGAGACAGATCAATTCAAAGCTTAGCACATATCCCAGCTGAATTCTGTAATAGCTCCTTCAAAGCACTAGGGACTTCTAGAGGTACTTATTAATTTGTTTTATGAGCACTACCAGGGAAACAACTATTCTCACTGCTGTTTTTCAGGTGGGTGGCAGTGCCATATGAAGGGAAAGGACTCAGACAGAATCCAGTCACTTTTTCAGCAGATCCATGTTCGTTTTTCTTACTTTGGAGCTGTGGCAGATGTAATTCAATTGGATTTTCTTTGATCCTGACTCAAACACTAACCCCTCTGGAACTGTTTCACCAGAATAGCTACCTTGCAAAGATGTATCATCTCACATAATGAAACTAAGGCAAAATTGTTTAGCAGCCTATTAATGCTGGAAGTAAATATTCGAGTAAATTCAGCAACTGGTCACAACAGTAAACAGTAAACAGTAAACAGTAAACAGTAAACAATAAATGCTCTTTTTAGTCTGCCTGGTAGGTCACTGATGGAACAACAGCAAATACTTTTGCAAGCCCTTTGCTGCACTTTTGGTTGTACTGCTGGGTGGGAAAGGCCAGAGGGAACAGCCCAGCCTTGCAGGAGTTTCACTGTTCCTGGCAGTCTTGTAGACATCAGTGAAAGCTGCATGCCTTGGATCCTTGAAAATGTGGCTCCTGGCTTTTTGCAGCAAGAATCTATAGTTTCAATTGAATTAAATTTAAAAAACACATCTAATTATATCCCTTTCTTTCTCTGTCTGTTTTCCCATCTGTGCAAGACACATACACACTTTTTAATGCCTTTTTGGTTGTGAAGTCCCGTGTCTAAATCAAGTAGGTTGATTCCACCACTGGAGAGATGGAGGGAAGAATCCAGCCTGATCTATCTGGCCCTTGTGCTGCTCCTTAGCTGCTCATCCATCCTCCATTCTCGTCCTCTAAGCATTTTCAGAAATCCAAATGAAAAATATGGTTAAGAAAAACAGGACATGTGTTCATGGCTGATTGATGGAACTGCTTTGCCTAAACAATCCTTCCCAGAAGAGTTTGTTGTTTTCTGAGTCATGATGTTTGCTGAGATGCATAAAGAACTTCAAACTATTAATTACTGAGCAATCAGTCAACCTGAGAATTGAAGTTCCCACAAGAGAGACAGCAGAGAGAAAATAATGAAGGAGCTGCATGTCTCCTGTTGGTACATACACTTGAAAGGAAGGTATGAATAGGTTTTATATTATGAATAATCAAAAATTTCCATCACTTAATGTCTGAGCAGAGGGACTGCTCCAGCTCTTGGTAATTTAATTCTTTTGTTGTCTGAGTACATTCAGCCCTACAAATACACAAAATTGGCCCAAACAGAGACAACACATGGAGTGACCCTGTCTTGCTACCATTTTGGCTTCATGTAGGAGAAAAGGACTTTTTATAACTCTCAGCATGGTATTGTAATTCATTGTCTGAATAAATATATCCTCTGCTGGATATTCAGCATTTCTAAGAAGGAGCTGAGGGAAATAATTTTCCCACGATTAAAGGATTCTGAGATGTTGTTGAGCATCCACTCCCCCAGTTACTGCAGAGTAACTTGTCAGGCAGACAGTAAACAAAGACTTAATTGTTGACTAACTCAAAGTTTTTTCACCATCCATTTCCATGCTGAAAAAGTGACTGTAAAAAGCAGCAAAAAGGAGGCAACCCCATCATTCAGAATCCAGTGTATGTAATTCATCTGTGTAAAACCTTAGTGCCTCTGCCAATGAATCCAACATCCTGCACCCTGCACCTCTAACCTGAAGCACAGGCATACTTTTGAGCTCTGTGAAACATTTCTATGTATCTATTTCTAACATACTACAAGGATTGACCATGAAGGTTCATGGGACAGTTTTATCTGTCTTTTTATCAGAGTTTTTTGGGAACCTTAATGCCTATAAGCCTCTCACTCTTGCTACTACAGAATAGCTGAGAATGTAGTGTACCCACAACAGGCCATTAATTTAATAAGTTTCTCCTGAACAGAACCTTATATAATTTTTTAATAAAGCAATAACATTGTTAAAATTATCATTTCATATAGCATTTTATAGGGGCTATAAAACATAGTGCTAAAATTTAAAACTCTGGTTAGAGTTTCACATTTCTTGGAAAATGTATATCATCATATCCTAGGTTGATAAAACTCTAATCCTTGTTGTTGATGGGTTGTGGATTGCTATAAACCTTTCATTTCCTGATAGGCTAGAGCTGGATGTTGCCATGATTTATGTAATGTGGGTAAAATGCAGGATGAAGGGGATGTAATATTAGCATATTTAAATCCATTTGCCTTTGTTTCCACTCATATTTTATCCCCGGTGAATGGTATCTAATCAAAACAGCACTCTCATTGTGTTGATTTGGGGCCTGAACAGAGAAGTGATAAAAAAGTGGCTGAAGACATTAGAAAAAGCCAAAGGGGAGCAATGTATCAAAATTAAGTGCAATATTTTCAGTTTGTTTTCAGTTGTTATTGAGAAAGATGTCTGAAATGATTGACTAGTTCTACCTCCCATCTTGTGGTTGGTGTTTTCACATATCTCTAGTTCCTGACTTGGACAGTCATATTTGACACAGACCAAACTCCTGATTCCTTGTGCCTGCAATGAAACATAAAAAATAAAAGTCAGGACTCAAATATCAGACAGAATGCAAGTAAAAAGAATATTTTTTCTAGATGTCTAGCTTAAAGACACCATTTGTGCATATAGTTCTTGGTGTTTTTTTGGTTTTGTTTTGGATTTTTAAACTTTTTGGATTATCATTCAGAAAGATGGTCTCAAAGCATTAATATGGAAACCCTTTGGATGAGAGCTCTTTATCCAGAGACCAGTGTATCCAGTGCTTATAAGCTCTGACCAATTTTTCATTCTATGGGGAATTTATCTTGCTGCCTAGAAAAGACCACAGAGTGCCCTGCTGGCAGTGCCAATCCTCTGCTGCCAGTCTTGGGGCAGCTCTGGAGAGCTCCTGCAGAGAGCCCATGGGGTGAGACTGCCACTGAGGCTGTTCCACATTCCTTTCTGTGATCACACGTCCTGCTGCATCCCAGCTGAGGACTCATAAACAGGCAGACAGTAGGGATGTATCAGGGCATGGGGAGACACTTGTTCCTTTTTTCTTAACTCAGTTTATGGCAGAGGAGGAGCTTTGTGTCAGTTTACAGCCTGGTTTGTTTCCAAAGTGAAATCTAATCCCCTGCAAAATGGTAAAACCATCTGTTTGTCTTGGTTGTATGGAACATTTTTGTATAAATAGCAGCCTCTCAGTGAAATAAGGTAGGGCACCAGCAACATGAGGTTCTGCAAAGCCCCCATAAAAGATGTCAATAAGGAGCTGATTTGCTCCTTACACTGGCATGGCATACATGAGCTCAGGGCAGCCCTTTTTAGAGCCTGTGGAAAGATAAAGGTTTGTAGAAGTCTACTTGGGGAGCCTGGGGTAACACAACCAGTAGAGACTGGGGGACCAGGTGGAAACTCATCAGAATTGCTGCCACCACACAGCACAGAGGGAAAACCTCAGCACCAAAAAATCTGATCTTCCAAATTGCTTGCTACTGCAGTCGTTGGTAATATGGGTCATGAAACAGCCTTAAATGTCTTTATTTTTGAAACCCCATCAATTCCCAGCTGTATGCAAGACTGAATGATCATAATGCTTTTAGCACCTTCTTAGTACCGTTTTTCCTCATCTGTAAACCAAAATTAGTAACACTAAGCCTAACAGCAGATACTGTGAGCCTAAATGATCTTCTGGCTTTCATCAAAGGATACAGTTTAGAGCCACTGCCTTTGATAATGCTATGCTTATACTCTTCACTAGATTTATCCTACTGGCTGTTTTGTCTGATCTCTTTGCAGTGTAGGTGTTAGAAAATAAATGGGAAAATATTTGCAGGCTGAAGAGTAAAGCCATTATCAATTTTGCCAACCATTTAATAAACAAGGAAGTGATAAACCCCCAAAAGATTATTTTAAAAAACAATAACAAAAGCTAATGGGATTATTATCACTTACCATCTGTTTTTCATTGTTTAAATACATAAATATTAGATCCAGCAAAAACTTAAAGAATTCATTATGGCAGTCTGAATGGAAGGAACTTAGACTTCTTCCTTCAGACTCTTGGATGAAACCTAACAGCATATGATTGAGTAAAACAAGCCTTCCAGAAATACATCTTGTTCTGTGGAGATTTCCAGAGAGTCAGGAAAGTCTCAGCTCCACATTAAGGTTTAGAATGGGAATAGCTTATAGGTAAATATGAGATTTTTTCATTGCCAAATATGACCCATGTCAGCATCAGGAACTTTCAGAAAATACATTGTGAAGCATATTTTTCTTGTTGGCAGCTAGAGAAATTTTAAACAACTGATGCTCACTTCTGTGTTGCTTGTGAACTATTAAGCAGGTGCTTGCACCTCTAGTTTCATGAAGACTTTCCACTTTTGCTCCTGACCATTCACACAAATTCTCTCTCTGACAGGGAGTGCAAAAGCCAGAAATCTTGCTTGGAGTAATGCCAAGAATTCTTCCCCTGCCAATTTCTAGCCCTGTGTCAAAGCAGGTTGGTTTTATTTTTCTTCCTACTTTATGAAAATAATTGTCTTCAATAGAGGATGTGTATGACAGATGAATAAAACAGGTTTGAGACCACATGAGAGATACATCCTAACAGAAACAACAAATGCACCCATAAATTTTCTAACTTGTGACACTTTGGTACACATGGAAAAGATAATGGGCCATGACTCTTCTGCCTCATTTCCATCTCTGGTACAGCTGCAGTATGAGGGCAGTGCAACCATCTAGCTTGCTAAAAGTGCTTTGCCACAGAAAGGCTCCCTTTGAATCTCCCTGATTTGGAGACAAGGTCATGACTCCTGTTCCTAAATCTCAACTCTGGTCTATTTTTCAGAGCTAACAAAGCATCACTTTATAGTTTACTGCAGCTTGAAGATAGCTGTGTGAGCAGGCCATCTTCTTGAGCCATTGTATGGCAGGCCCTACTTCAGCACTTGAGAGCAGAGAAGGCAGGAAGTACCTGCACATTTTCTGCCTCTGGATTGGATGATTGCTTGATTTTGGTGTCAGATTTTGGGCACAGACCAGAATGACACATGACAGATCTCAGGTCCCATGCAAACAGAATGTAAAGACAGCACTGGATGGAGAGGACATTGTTAGCACTGCCTTATTTTGCTCTTTGTGGTCAGTGCTGCAAACATATCTGTGTGAGGAATTCACTTCAGCTGCTCCTGAAACCACATTTTCTGTTATTTTCGTATTTAGTGGTCTAGTTAGGACCACACACAGATTACAAAGTCTGTTATGACACAGGGCTGTTGCTGTTGATTGATCTTTGGTTTACCAATGCCACAAAATTTCTCCCCAACTTCCTTCAGCTCATTTGTAGTGTGGAAGAACAAATTGAAGGACTATTCTCATTGGGAAATGAATTTTCATCTCATTGTTCAAGCCGATTTTCAAGATCATAATCCTGTGCTCCTCCACATCCTGCAAGGACAGGAATGACTATTTCTTTTCAAATATGTGTATTTGTCTCTGGCCAAGCCATCCATTGAGGATCCACATGGCCCTGCAATCAATCTGTGCTGGAAGTGGATTTTAAAATTAGTCTTCTGTGTTAAGCTGTATAATTGATAATATTATGGTGAGACAGAAAAAGAAGGAAAATAAATGTGAGCCTGTTTAGGAATCCATGTCCTTACAGTCTTTGCCTAACTTTCTGAATGCAGAGTAAATTGTTTCTGTCCATAGATATAGAAAAGAATTGCCACATATGCAAATGATTGTTGTAGGTGAAGGTTTGATTTTTCAGAATGACTGTCTGGCTCAGGTAGTAACCAAACAGTGGAGATGGAACAAGTCACCTCTGGTCTCTTGAACTGTCCAAGTTACTACACTACAAAGTAAAGCCCCAAATGGGGAGGTAGTAGGTCAAAATTCAGTGGAAGACAATACAGACCAACTTTAGGCACCAAATTAAAAAAGCTTGTCCCATTACTTTCTGACCAATAAGATACAGTTATTAATAGCCAGGTTTACTAAGGTTTGTCAAAATCACTTTGGATGCCCACAGAACACTGCTGAATCTTGAATATCTGTTAGTCAATGAAGACAGACCTGTGGGGAATAATTCTGCTTATTTAAATAATATTGCAATGAGAAACAAACTGAATGTCAAATCTTGCTATTCTACTTTGCAGACTTCTGTGGGTGTCTAGATGATGCAGTCCAGGTGGAGATATGGATACATAGAAGCCAGTATTCAGTCAGAAGAATCCTGGCTGTTAATCCTCCCAGTTAAAGCCCCTAAACACACAATGGATCTGGACCATGAATTGCTTAAGATCATTTCAGATCATCCGATCCACAAAAATAAGAAAAGATTGAGTGTTTTTTCAAATACCTGTCCAAACACTGGAGATGTGAACACAGGTGTGCACCAGAAATCCCACACCCTCAAATTTCCAGAGTTAAGTCTGTAAAACTATTACCACAAATTGATGCTGATTTTCATCAGTACCATTTATTATGTTGGAAAGTACTTAGAGGACAAAAGTAATTTACTAGTAATCATGCTCTGAAATAGAATTAAATTACTCGAGAACTTTAAAGCTTTTCTTTAAGTTGAACACTTCTTCCAGATTATGCACATTAATTTTCCTTTTGGAAACGTGCAGAACAACATAGCTCTGACTTACATGCACAGCCAATACAGTCACGTGCATGGGCTGTATATTTTCTTGTGCAAGTGGGGTCTGATCCTGTAGCCACTGAATGTAAACAAAAGCATCTGTTAACTCTGGTGTGCAGGACCATGATCATGGGTACCTATGAAACATGACTTTATATTTTTCCCTACCACTATTACTCAGCTCCTAAGACTTGCAGGACATAACTACACCAGTTTTTCCATCGTGCAATTTCCAGTCAATTGGTGTTAAAGATGTGCCTTTCATCAGTGGAATAATGTGGCAAGAAAACAGACTACACATCATGGTTTAGGTTTTTGAATTCTGTCAGGAGAATTCACATAGTCTTGACATGCTGTTGCAAATCATCATTGCCTTCCCCTCACAACCTGTGTACAGAAGACACAGGTATTTAAAAGATTTGAGGAAACTGTTCTAATCACATGACTGAATAGAGAGGATTTCCCCATCCTCTTTGCCCCCATGCTGCTCCTCCTGTCTCTGGGACTGTGACAGCCAGCAAACACCAGCCCCTTCCTTGCCCAAGCAGCATGTTTCAGAGAGGCTCCTGCTATTTGCAGGTTTCAGGTAGTTTCACCTGACAAGGGGAAAAAGGATTTAAGCACCTGACATCAGTGGAGGATGGAGTACCACAGACCTTGACTCTATTTGTGCCCCTCCTGCTGCTCCCATTGGATTTGGCCTGTGCATTCCTCTCTGTGCTGTGCAAGCAGAAAGTGGTGCATGCCCAAGTGTCCTTGAACATTTCCCAAGACATTGCACAATCCCTGTGTCCCTGTGGGCAGGGAGGTACGTGACCTCCACACGTCTTGGGAGAACATCTGATACTGCCCACACACCCTTGCTGGCATAGTAAGGGCTGCCAATTTGTGATCAAAGAGTACTTTGAGCTTCCTGGGAGCTGTGGGGTAAGGTGGAGTGCCAAGGGGGATGTTCTTCTCCACCCACCTTGGTGTAGATCCAAAGGAACCACACAGCTGATGTGTGCCAGCCTCCAGAAAATCCTTTGAGGATGGGGAAGTCCAGTCACAGGGGCTGGGCCATTGTTCACTGGCCTCTAAGAAAACTCAAGTCAAACAATTATACAGTAAATACATGTCATCTTCCAGATGGAGTCATGTGGGCTCTGGGGCTGGGTTTGGCTTGCCATGAAGACAAGGATGCCCAATGCTTTTGTGAAGCCAGGACCCTTGTACACAAATTTCAGGCATCAGAGCTTTTCCCAAGCTATATCAGGTCTTTAATATGCAAAACATCAACCATGTCTCAAATGATGAAATGGGTTGAGCAGCTGGTGAGAAAGTCCTCTCTTGAGGATTATTAAAGCAGGAACATTTAGAAACATAAAGGCCATTGAGTAAAGACAGGCAAAAGCTCATCCCCTGACAAGCTACTTCCTAATTCTTCTACAATTTTTGTTTCTCTGGGCCATGCTCCTGGACTCTGAGCAGTGCCCATGCACTAACACTGCACACTTGGTGTCTCATTTCACTGTTGCAAAGTCAGAGTGAATTATTGGTGTTGCAGGGTGGTTGTGGACCTGCACAGCCCCTGGACCCTGCAGGAGTGTGGGACCAGGCCATGTACATTCTGGGGACACTGACAGCAGCTGAATGTGAGCTGGCATGTGCCCAGGTGGCCAAGAAGGCCTAAGGCACCTGGCCTGTATCAGAAACAGTGTGGCCAGCAGGACTAGGGCAGTGGTTGTCCCCTGTCCCTGGCACTGGTGAGGTGACACCTCAAACACTGCATTCGGTTCTGAGCACCTCACTATAAGGAGGATATTGAGGGGATGGATCGTGTCCAAAAAAGGCAGCAAAGCTGAGGAAGGGTCTGGGGAAGTCTGATGAGGAACAGCTGAGGGATCTGGGGTTATTTAGCCTGGAGAAAAGGAGGTTCAGGGGAGACTTTCTCAGTCTCTTCAGCTACCTGAAAGAAGGCTGTAGTGAAGTGGAGGTTGGTCTCTTCTTCCAGGTAAGAGGTGAACAGAGGAAATGGCCACAAGTTGTGCCAGGGGAATTTTAGGTTGGATATTAGGAAAAATTTCTTCACTGAAAGGGTTGTCAAAGGAAAAGGTTGCCCAGGGGGGTGGCTGAGTCACCATCCCTTGGAATGGTCAAAAAATTTGGATATAGCATTTGGGAATATGGTTTAGTGGTGAGCATGACAGTGTTAGGCTAATGTTTGGATTTGATGATCTTAAAGGTCTTTTCTAACCTTAATAATTCTATGGTTTCAGTGTTGAATCAGGACAGAAAATACTATTATCAATCAAATTCTTGTCTTTAGGTGTATTCTTGATTTTCACAGGGTGACACACTTCTGTATCTAATGATATAGAATTGTGCAGGACAAATTTTATTATAAAGGATCTCTTTTGCCCTTATAATTGCCTAAAAGACTAAACTATCAGTAGGATAGAGCAAATTTTCCTTTAAGCAGAGACTGAGCAGTAACGAGAATTTGAAAAGAATTTGAATGCTGTAGTGAACATTAAGTTCCTTCTTCTGTTCTTTATTTAGATTTTAGATAAGCATGTACCAGATAGATGATTAAAGATACAGTAATCATAGACTTTGGGGAAATGAAGGAGTAGGGCTTGGCTTGACCTGAACTCATGTGATAAACTTCCTTTCAACATTTATTATTTTCTTGATCACTGGGATTAGGCAGTGCTAAACACTGAGGGAAAAAACCCCAAACCCAAAAACACAAAACTAAACAAAATCTCTGCTAGTATGAATTTACCATCTGGATACAAATGACACTGCACACAGACCATATGCAGGCTCTCTCATGCCTGTGCTCAGAGCTGAGGTTTTGATCCTGACCTCAGATTTTCACCTGGATTCCCAAAGCTATTGTTTTTCAGCACATTTGTAGAATCATAGGAAATTCAGTGTCAGGGGTTCTTGATTCTGAAAAGTGGGCCACAAATGTGTGTTTGTATGGAATGCATTAGAACAGAATTACATTAAAACCAGGTTAAAAATGTCTTAAACAAAAAAGGAGGTAGTGTTTTGTAAGAGATATGTACACTGCAATTACACACAGCACTTGAAATCTCATTACACCACATTTTGGGTGCTGTGTGAGGAGATCTGCAGCAGAGCATGGTGTCCTGTCCTGGCTGAATGCTCAGTCTGATACTGACTGAACCCTCACTCACGTAGAGGAGACCTGAATAATAACTGAGAAAAAGAAAATTATTAAAAAAATCTCAGATGAGAAACAAATCAGTTGTTGACTTGTGCTAAAAATACTTTCATGGGTAACGCATAGGACCATGAGATCCTGGATCATGCATGTGCCACACAGGGCCTAGGATCACGTGAATGAATGAGCAATAAAACTCAAATGACCTTTTTTCAGTGTATTAGGGGTGTATGGCTGGGGGTATAAATCACTGTGAAAGCTACCAGCATTTGCAAGCTAACACACTGAACAGCTGTGGTTTTTTCCACTATTAAATCAAGTGCAATTAGAAACTACATTAATCAAATATGAAGCTAATGTTTAAAATAAGAGCAATGTAGGAATTGGAAAGAAAATAGGAAGCAAAACATCCAGTGTGCTCTGTAGCCTGGAGGAAGACCAAAAGAATTGGGGCATGTTTCTGGATTTTGTTCCTTCATGCCAGTCAGTTCTGCATGTGCTCTGGAGGAACTGGGGAAACAGACATAAAATAGCAATGAGCCCTCAAGGTATGTGGAAATGTAATCCACAGTCCAGAGCAGGGTAGAACTGGGAGGTGTGACTGGGAGTAGTGTCAGTGGCTGTGGCAATTCCTTCCAGAGAGGAATTCAGCCAGTTTAAAAATAGAAGTTGTCAGGCAAAACAGAAAGTCCTGGAGACAGGCAGGTGGCTGCAGCAGATTTTTGTTTGAAATTATAAGGTGGAGGAAAATTACCATCTTCATGCAAACTTTCTGTTTCTTGAGATTGAGAAGAAGCCAGGAAAGCTCATGGAAATCTCTTGCCTTCTCACTGAACACCCCTTTTCATGGAAAAATTAAGATAATGTGCAATGTGAACTATTGCCTCTTCTCCACTCCATGTACTGATGTCTTTGGTCCCACAGTTTGCAAGGTCATTTAAAGGCCAGATACTCTTACAAATGTAAAATGTAATTTACTGTCTGTGTCAAGTGTTTTTTTTAGTTTCTCCGGGGCTCTGAACACTCATCCTCATCTCCAAGCTAGCACTTGGAGACAGTTGTTTCTGTCAAGGAAGGAAGGGATCTATTCCTAAAGTAACCAGATTATGTCAGAAATGGGAACAGGCAGAAGCAGACATACAAGAGCCAGGGCAATCAATCAGGGATTCCCAGGGGCTCTTAGCAAACAGCCTTGACACACTCTGTGCAGGAATTTACCATCAATGTAACCCAGTAAAGCTCCATGCACTGCAAGAAGAGCAAAGCATTTTCATTGATTAGATGCTACATGGAAACCAATAAACATAATGTCAAAGTACATGCTTTTGCAGATAATTAATTTTAAAGAGTGGACATAGTTTTTTGTGTTAAAAGTACCTCTGCTCTACAGGGAAAGATATATCATTCCTAGGTTTGAATCACTATAGTCTTGTTTCTCTATCTGAGCTCCTGACACTGCAATGGAAAGAAAAAATAGGCAGTTTTAAATAGGATTTATATAGTGTGTTTTAGACATTGACTTAAGGGTGACATAATGGACAGTGGTAACCACTGTTAAAAAAAGCCAGGTGAAAGTCTCTGATGTACAGTTCTCCATCTCTGGTCACATGGAAAGGATTAATTTAACCTGAGAGACCTTGGCCTGTGTAGACCAGGACTGGGCAGTAATTTTAATCTCCTGCCCCATGTGGATATGCTGGTTTATTTAACCTGCAATGTTTTACAGTCATCTGGGGCAGCCTCACTGATCTGTTTGAGCTACAATGGGAGGAGTATGACCCATGCCTTTGGGACAGCACTGTCTGAACCAGGTCTCTTTTCTGGACTGTTGTTGTATCTTTGTATGCTCAGGGATGCCTGAACACTCTACATTTCACTCCCCAAACAGCAGTAGGGACTTCCAGAGCTGTACTTCTCAGTGAATCACCAGGAAGACAAGCAGTCCAGTCTTTTCCCATTCCTGTTCCCGTTCCTGTTCCTGTTCCTGTTCCACCGAAAAAGGTATTGACAGCAAGATATGAGTTTACAAAGTTCTGAGGCATAGATAAGTTCCCCCCAAATCCTTTGGTTTTCAGCTGCACACCCTGAAATATTCTGGTATGTAGGTGACTTATTTCCACTTGGTTTCTTGTATAGATCTACCCTTCTCATTTTGTCTTTCTCATGAAGCTTCTTGCCATTTCTTTTATTTCTTTTTCCTCAAAATGTGTTCGTTTTGCAAATTTATAACTGTTCAAGGGGACTATGAAAGGCATGCAGTAGGCCTGAAATCAGACTCTGGGTAGGACATTTCCAATTAATTTCCATCCTTTGAGTTCCTCAGAAATGACAGTTTCCACCATTAGGAAACTCTAGCATTTCTGACCTTGAATTCCAAACTGAAAACACCCAAACCAACCAGGAAATCTGAAATCTTATTGCAGCACAGGCATTTTCACCTGTAGCTGTGTGATAAGAAATTAAGAGAAAAGTTAGAATTCTGCAAAACAAATATTTTTCAAAGGAAAAAGTTAGTAATGATATTTTCGGCCACAGTTAAACGAAGTCTATCTCTTTATTCAGATCTAAATTTCTTCACTAAATTCACTTGGCAGGATACTGGCTTAAGAGAGATTATTTTGCCAGCATGCTGTTCTGCAGCATTTTCCAATTTTGTTCAAATAGCTTTTCCCCAGATAGCCCATGGGTAGGTGGTATAAACAGTAGCATATATATTGTGACTTCCTTTCTAATTTCAAAGGAAGTTCAAATTCACTTGCTCTTGCAGTGGCTATCTGGCAAATGACTTCTAGCCATAATCTATGATGCTACCTTCTGTGTTTGTGCAATTTAAAAGAGATGATCAATCTTAAAAATGTCACATTGTAATGCCAGTAAAGACCTTGTGTGTACATTCAGGGGATGAACACTTTCCCTGTGTTTCCTCTTAAGGTAAGGAAGTGTCTTTGTTCTTGTTACTGCCTTTTCTGTGGCAAAGGCAGGAAATGTCAGATACATCTCTGATGTAAACCACTGTACCCTATAAAGAGACAGATTTGATTAAGGGATTTTGAAGAGGTTTTCTCCAGCTGATAGAAAAGATGGATATGAAGCCTCAAAAGTGCAAGACAGGATACAGAGAGATTTTGCTCAGTATATCTGTTAGAGAAAGCAGTATGTGTGCATATATTTCCATACTCAGGATGCAGAAGGGGGGGCTGTTAAGATCCAGTTATTAAAATTGTTAGAGAAATGCCTCTGCCCTGATTAAGGTGCAAATAAGACCATATACCAAAGTCAATAGTATGGATTGCATTTAACAGTAAATGTGAGAGAGAGAAAGAGAGAGAAAGAAATAGAACAAGGGAGTGGGGGAAACAGAGTGATGGAGAGACAGAAAATATCACCAGTCCCTCAATCCCACCAGTGTCCTGTTGATCCTCTTCTGATCTCCTTAGTGCTGGGTGTCCTGCTAAACACAGAGTTCAGTGGACTAATATATGTTCAGGCTGGGTGGGAATACCCAGGTACTTCACCTTGTTAGGGGGAAGTTTGGAACAGTCTCTTGCACAGGCTCTGAATCTGTTGCATCATTTGGCATCACATGCAGCCCTGTGGTGTGAGGCCTCAGGAATGAGTCTGGGGGTGCTTTGGGTGTCTTTGGTGCCTCCTCAGCTGCCTCTCACAGAAATGTCCTGTGTGTATGTGGCCTTCCCATGGTGGGGGGTTTACAACAGAGACAGTTTGTGTAAGGCAGATGGGTGTTCACTTCCTCTGACCAGGTCACACCACACACCAAAAATCTTCTCCCTCCATGCTTGGAGGGGAGTGTGTGCAAACCTGGCATCAGCAAATGAGTCTATGGGCTATGGACCCTCCCACCCAGAACCCAGCCAGGGCTGATTGTCAGGGAAGCTGCTGGGTTTGGCTTTCCTTAGGGATACATTCTTTTCCATAGGCCTGGGGTGGCTTGACTCACACTCCAGTTCCTATCAGGAGACATATCTGAGTGGAGAGTGGGCTTTGATGGTCTCAGCTTCTTTAACAATGTTTAAACCAATTACCATCACATTTCAGTCTCTCACAGCGCGTTTTATATTGAGGGCACTAGAAAAAGAACTTCTTCCATATCTTCTGGGTCCTGCCTAGAACTAGAAAAGCATTGCCAAGCAAGCCAGTCCCATGGGGACTGTTCAGCCATCACCTCACTTCACCTCTGTCCTGGCCTTCTAACATTTCCTCTGTGAGCAACAGCTGTGTGTCAGAGTAAGCTCTGTTCAGGACAAGGCTTGACTGGCATCTTCCTCCTGCACCATCCTGCAGAGGGATTTCACTGGCAAAAGATCTTTGATCTCTGCTCCTCTTCCCTTTCTTTCTCAGTCTTATTACTCTAAATTCAGTCCTCAGGGAAGAAAAATGTCATTGTGACACCTGTAAGTGAAATGAATAAGGGTAACTCCTTTTATCTGAGGATTTTGTGCTTCTCAAAACACTTCAGCAAAGTCTGTACATTGGCATCTCATTTTTCTTTGGCAGAGGTTTCTGAGGCAGAAGGGCAAAACAAGCTCTGTAGGGCAGTATCTGTGCCAGTCTGCAGACACTAGATAGGATAGGAATAGAATAGCAGAGAACAGAACAGAATGGAACAGAATATTTTGGTTGGAAGAGACCTAAAGGATCATCTAGTCCAACTGTCTAACCAATCCCAGGGCTGACCAAGTAAAAGCATTTTGTTAAGGGCATTATCCAAATGCCTCCTAAACACTGACAGGCTTGCGGCATTTACCACCTCTCCAGGAAGCCTGTTCCAGGGTTTGGTCACCCTCTTGGTACAGAAATGCTTCCCAGTATCCAGTCTAAACCTCTCCTGGTGCGCCTTTGAGCTATTCCCACATCCTATCACTGGATCTCAGGGTGAAGAGCTCAGCCATCTCTCCTTGCCCAACTCCAGGAGCTGTAGCAATGAGGTTGGTGCTCAGCTGCCTCTTCTCCAAACTAGACCAGCCCAGAGTCTGTCACCACTCCTCACAGGCCATGTCACAGGATGTGCCTTCCAGCCTTTTTACCAGCTTTGTTGTCCTTCTCTGAACACACTCAAGGACATTCACTTCCTTCTCAATTGTTGGGGCCAAGAACTGCACACAGTGCTCAGGGTGAGGCCACACCAAGAGCCTCAACAGCAGGATAATCCTAGCTTTAGATATCTCCATTTGCACTGGACACCTTGGCTTCCTTTGCAGTCAGCAGGCAGGAGCAGACTGATTCCTCATGCCTGGGGTAGGTGAGATGAGCAGCACCCATTCCTCCTTACTGATCACAAAGGTAATGCAGTGATGACAAGCTTGGCAGCAGTTGTCAATGTGTTAGAAATTGATGTGCAGTGAGTTGCATTTTCTTCATTGTGATAAATGTCAGCATTCTCTGGCATTACTTTTGATACACTATCAAGACTACCTGCTGCCCTGTGATAAAGTCATGTTCAGACTCAGCTCCAAGGTAGGGATGAGACTGATGTTGTTTGGTCTGGGGTGTAACTTCTAGGTCTTATCTAATGTCTTTGGCAATTGATTGAAAAGTTCCCCACGGTAGTTGACTACAAAGGACATTTGCCAGTCATAACTTGTGTAAAAGAGTGAGAAAACAAGATGAAAGGACTATTTTTGGCCTTGATATCACTCAGCATTAGAGAGCTTTAGGACCCTTTAGCCCTGATTAAAACAGGAAAACAAAACAAGTGAACAGGAAACTACTTTGTAGAGTGTTGTAACTTCTGAAAGCTCAGTCCTTCCTACTTGTCATATCCAGTGTACATCTCAAGAGACACAGTTTTTCCAAGTGTGGGTACAAAATTCTCTGTTCTGAATTACTACAGATTATCAAATTTACTCATTGTTAACTGCTTCACCAGAATGTTTTGGAAAAGAGCATTTGTAGGAGTGGAATAATGCAGAGCCAAGATCTTTAGTTAGTAAGAAAATGTCATATTCCTTTTCACTTTCTTTTCAGTTTTACAATCTTGCATGATAAACATAAAACAAATGACTTCTCACTCATTAATCTTCCAGTAGAGAAGACCCAAGCCATAACTCCAGGGTAAACGGTGTAAAAAGAGTCTCATAAGATTGTGAGACACTTTGTCTCAGCACAGCCAGCTGTCTTTGGCAGGGAGAAATTACAGTCATTCCATCTTTGCCTGTACAGCCACTGGGATATATATCTTGGTGAAGCAGTTACTTTCAAAGCCCATTTGAGTCCCTTGTGATAGTCACAGTACCACAGAAATCATTTATCAATGCCTTAAAGGGCCAGTTTGATTTAACTAGAGGAAACAGGGAGATAATTTTTTTTCCTGATTAAGGAAACTCCATATCTCAGATTTAATTTTAATGGAATGGGAGGAGGAGTTTGTTTAAAGAATCATATCCATTTGTGAAATTGTTTATTGAGATTAAAAGCTTTGACATAATCAAGCAGTAAAGATGAAATCATACTGGGAAACAAAGACTGTATTTGAAAATCAAGACACTCATTTGCATATATGCCATGAGAGGAAGATAAAGACAAATGGCTTCTTGATCATCAATTCAGTTTACATTTTGTCAAGCTTTACAGAAATGCCAGCTTTGCAGGCCAGGTCAAAAAAAACCAAAACCAGTGAACTGATGTGTGAAGAAGGATTATGTTTGATTTTTATATCAATCTTATGATTCTCTGTCCAGGACAGAATCAGCTCTCCCTTAACTGTGCTGGGCCTGAAATCAGTTAATTGAGTGAGCACAACTTGCAGCTATCCCAATGGCATCTTCTTCAGATGAGTTCACACCTAAATTCATATCTGAATGTGAAAACAAACAAATATACAAGAAAAAAAAACACAATAAAAATATTGAGAGGAAGTCCAAAGCCCAGAGGAAAAGGATTTTTATGTCTTCTGTTCAGCCAAATCTGAAAGCCATGTGCTGAGTGTTCCAGTGGACCAATATTATCTTTAAAGGTATCTTGGTTTGGAAAGACAGATGTCTGCTAAGGAAGAGAGGAGCTTTCCTTGGCATGGAGAATGTAAACCCCTTCCCTCCAAATCATTATAAATTTGAAATTAAGGGGCTCTCAGGCAAAGATATGGGAATAGGAAAAACAGTGCTTTACTAGGAAAATTAGAATGAAAATGTAGTAGTACATAAAAAGCAAACAACAACAAAACAAACACTGACAGAGTCAGAATGCAACCCTTGAAATGTGAATTACTGTGTAGCTATATCCTTTTATTATCCACTTACAGTTTCCCTCTAGAAAACATAACATCAATTTGACAAACAGTATATTAATTTCTTTCACTGGTAGAAACCAATTGCTCTTACACATTTTCTCTGTTCCAACCTTGGAATATTTTCATGCTGCATTGACATGGATAAAAAACCTGAAGCACTGTAGAAAATGTGGGAAAGTATTAATCTTATTAAATCAAAGAATACTTTAAAACAGAAACAGTTCAAAAAGTTTCACTAGCTGTGCTTAGTCAAGATGCAACCTCTCACAGTGGAATGCTGGTATCATTTTACTGACTTTAATAGAAATAACAAGAACTGACTGAAATTTTAAATGGATTCAAAAATCTTTCACCAAAAAATTTCTGCTCCAGAATTGCACTTAATTAAGTCTTTCATTTATTTTTATTCTCTGAATAGCTGAATCACTGCCTTTTATTGCACCAGAAGAGGGATCATGAAATAATTTATAACAATAATCAATCTTCTGCCCAGCCTGTCACGAGTAATCCACTACCAACAGAAGTGGGAGGCTGAGTTTACACTGGAGACATTCTTTGGGGGATTCTGTAATGTGGTACATTTTTGTCTGATCTGCAAAGTTCACTTAATAATTGCTATCTGACCTGAGGTCAGGGTAAGACATAGAATTTAGATGATGTACAAATAAATCACATCTGCCTCTTTCTTGGTCTTTGAAGTTCTCTCTGAGTGGAGGGTTTTTTTCTTATTCTCTGCTCTCAGATTCTACCTGTAATAGTGCATAATGTCACTCTGCATATAATGATACATTGGAGTAAAAAAGGTGTAGAACTGTCCTGATACAATAAGATATCTTCCACTCTTCAGTGTTTTGTGCACTCCCAAAGTATCTTTCAACTGGACAGCTTTAAGAACAGCCTAATAGAGCCACTGGGATTAACACTGGAGAAAATAAACTGATTTCTTTGACCATTTTGTTCCATCTCCACTGCTGGCAGTATATGGCTAAGAAAGAGAGACAACAGAGCAAGGGACTGGATCTGCCTGACTCCCCCACCTTTCCCCAAGCAATACAGCTCAGCAGGTCACACCACAATAATTATTAAGGTGACTTTTGAGTTAGACTGCACGGCCCCTGAGGTTACCCTGCTGCCCTGTTCAGCAGGAATGAGGTGTCAGCTGATGCATTTGGATACATTCAGAGTCAATGACTCAGAAACAATAAAATGTCTTGAAATATGTCAGGTTTCTATGAGGGAGAAAGAAGTAATAACACCCATTGCCATCCCAGGATGGGTAAAATAAGAAGCAATCAAGAAAACGTGAAAGAAATTACATATTGGAAAGCAGAAAACACTTTCTGTGAGAACAATAGATATTCTACTACCTACTCACCTGCTCTGAAGATGGGATCCTTCTAATCCCAAAATTTGCTTTACAAGCACTTGTAAGTTTTCTCAGTTGTAACTGTTTGAGATAAAATTTTCCAGCCTGTGAAGTCTCCCTGGGCTTTAGTGAAACTTTCAGCCCAAGTTCCAACAAAATTTTATGTTCTACCATTTTATGTTCTCTTGGCTCCATTGCTAAGTTGGACTGGAAGAATTTGGTTTGGGAAAACTGCAGTCTTTGCTCTTCCCAGTCGTCCAATCCAAACTGTAGGAGCTACTTTAAAAAAACCCCAAACCTTAGAACATACCCAACAGAATTGGTATTTTGTTGTTATTATACAAAAGACACTGCATTCAGGGAATCAAGCTCAGCCCCTAATAGCACTTCAAATAAGTGGTGTTTGAGCAGGTGCTGAAGAAGTTCCTTCTATAGGTACTTTTAACAGTATGTGCAAAGCTCACAAGGTCTCTAATGACTCACATGTGGCTTTTTTCCCTTGTAAACCAAGTAGAAAAGTGATGCAAGTGTGGCTACATCTCCAGTAATTGATGTAGAACCTATCTTGGGCCCTTATCTCTGTTTACTTCAAACACTCTTCTTGAATTTGGAAACTGAGATGAAGCACAAAGCTTTGCCATCTATTTGATGTCAGTCTGCCAGGATCACTGAATTAGCTGCTCCTATTGCCAGAGTGCTGTAGAAAGCTTCTTTACCTTCAGCTGCCTGAGGGGAGAGCCCTTCTGAACAGGATCTGCTGCCTGCTGCTGTTCGTGGAACCAGCATCCAGCTTCTGGGCTGGTTTCATGATGAAATGGGCTTTTTTTTCAATCAAACCCCTATTTGCAACACAGTTTAATTCTTCAGCTAGTTAGGTTTAATAATAGTAATTAGCAGATTGGAAGAGGCTACTTGACTTCTGAAGTCTCTGCAATGAATTTCCTGCTATTGAAGAACAGCAATGCCCTGAACACCCAACAGGAATGCAAGAAATGTCTGTATCAGAAGTGCTGTGAAAATGTGACAATGATATCACCATTTGAAGAGAAATAAATATCTGATATTGTCCAAAACAGACTGATGGAAAAGTGCTGTGATGATAGCAGGATAATGGTTTTCCTAAGTAAATAGAGAGGTGAGAGAATTCCTGCTTTCTTCATATTATCTCAGATAGGTCATGCCCAAGCATTGGCTGAGATGAGGCAGTGCAGCCCATGTGGCCTGCTGGGGCTGTTGTGCTGGGCCTGGGCAGTGAGACCACAGGATCAAAACACAAAATAAATTTAGTAGGAGGAAAGACAAGTGTGTTTTGAGGACTGCCAGGCATAAAACTTTTCATTCCCTTGGAGAAGAGAGGCATGTGCCAAGAGCAGACAATGAGAGAAGGGTGTGGAGCTGGAAGCTGTTCCCCAGGTGCTGGAGAGGGACTTCTGTCTGGGAGCTGGCACTGGGGAAAACTGGTCAGAGAGCTGCCTTTGGAGCTGTGCTGGAGAGGGACTTCTGTCTGGGAGCTGGCACTGGGGAAAACTGGCCGGAGAGCTGCCTTTGGAGCTCTGCAGGAGGCACAGTGTCCCTCGTCCTGGGACAAATCCCAGTGGTGCTGCCTGTGCACATCTCTTACTCCCCTGATGCTCAGGCTTCTCACTTTCCCAACACTTCTCACAGGGCAAGGCAGGGATGGAAACATGACAGGTTTAGTTCAGCTTAGCCAAATTAACGTAGCTCCACTTCAAATAAGGGAGAAGATTACAGAAGAGAAAGACAAAATAAATGAACCCAACCTTGGTTAAATGAACCCATCCTGTGCAGAAACATTTTTCCCTAGTAGTTGCTGAGATGCCCTGAGGCTCTCAGATTGGAAAGGAGTTCATGCTGTGACACTCCTCTTCCTCAGTGCTGCTATTCAGTGTTGAACCCTAAAGGGGTTTGAACTCTGAGGTGTTAGCCCTGACCAAAAACTTTCCACCCCTCCTGTGGTGGCTGTGGCCAAACTCTCTCTTGAATTCTGCTTTCTGGTTCTTCCCTGTGGCAAAAAGGGAGCATTGGTGGCTCAGATCATTATTATATTGGACCATCTGCTCTAACAAAAGACAGGCTCCAAAAGACAATCTCGGAGGGATAATGTGCAAATGTATCAGGAGCTCTCTTGTTCTCCCAGGCAGCCCCTCAGTTCCAGAGTCTTCCTTGGCTGAGGCTCTCCTTTTGAATTCCTGTGACTCACACTTTGTAGGATGCATTTATTGTACTGACACCATGGAAAGCCCACGGCCCTGCTGAGCTTTATCACTCTGCAGAGACTGAGAGCTACATCACAAATGCAGAGGCTGGAGCTGTCCAAACTGCTCATTCCCACACCTGCCCACACACCACTCACAGAGGGCCTGCTGGGAAGTCAATATCTGTTTATTTATTGTGCTGTGGGGTACAGAGGAAGCAGCTGAAAAGTTTTCATTACCTTAGTTACTACCAGAGACCAAAACTTTTCCTGGATTTAAATAACTGTGAGGGTGCACTTTCTGAGTGCCTCAAACTCTTTGAGGGGCTTTACCACCTCCCTGACTGTGACAGTGTGATTCCCCCTCTCTCTCTTCCTGCTTTTGCAATAGCCACTGGTGGTGGTCATGAGGGCCACATCCTGCTTAGAGAGAACAACAAAATAATCAAGGGCCATAAATCTTCTTCAACAGCTGAGGACCAGTTGAGCTTGTGCCAACCCAAAATAGAGCAGGTGTGTAAATAGGACTAAGTCAACCACCCTACTCCATGAATAGCAGGCAGCCCAGGGCCCACTGGATTCCCCTGCAGGGCAGCAGGCTGCATGACAGTCTCCCCTTGTGTAGGGATGCCTCTCAAGGTTACTCCTCAAGGCTGACAGATGCTTGCATACTAAACTTTGGAATCTTCCCTAAGGGACATAAAGAATTGATTGTGCCTATGTAACCCTCTAGACATAAATGGTTGACTGAGTCTGGGACTAAACTTGGATCTAGCTGCACTTTCGTTCCAATCTCATAACCACAAAGGTTTGATTGGTAGGTTAATTGAAACAGCTTGTTCTGGGTCAGTGCTGCTGCACAATCTGAACTCAGGGGCTCTCTCTCCACTGTCACTCAGAAGTGCTCTGCTGTGTCCTGTTTGCTCCTTCTTCCAGCACTGAAATGCCCTTGACTTGGAGGGTTCAATTCTGCAGCCACTGGCTGCTGAAAATGCTTTGTGGCATCTCCTGCTCCATCTCCTTATGTCCCATAAGGTGTTATTTGCAGCCAGAGCTCGTACCCAGGCTTGGATGAGCATCTGCAGATCTCCTGGTGAGGCCCTTGCATCAGGTGCTGCGGGAGGGGTGGTGGGGTGAGCACAGAAAGCTGACTCTGCTGCTCTGCTCTGCCTGCAGGGCCTGCCCCACCTCACCTGTGCAAACCTTACCTGTGCAAATCCTACCTGTGCAAACCCTACCTGTGCAAACCCTACCTGTGCAAGCCTTACCTGTGCAAGCCTTACCTGTGCAAACCCTACCTGTGCAAACCTTACCTGTGCAAACCTTACCTGTGCAAACCTTACCTGTGCAAATCCTACCTGTGCAAACCTTACCTGTGCAAACCCTACCTGTGCAAACCCTACCTGTGCAAGCCTTACCTGTGCAAACCCTACCTGTGCAAGCCTTACCTGTGCAAGCTTTACCTGTGCAAACCTTACCTGTGCAAAAGGCAGCTCAGGGGAGCCCTGCCCTCATGTCCCCAAGGTGATGCCTTTCCCTGCCACCCACTGGTTCAGGACTGCACCCTGAGAGCCTGGTGGGAGAAGCTGACCTCCAGGGCTGCAGTCACACTGCAAGAGTTTAGAGAAGGATTTTTTTCCAGAGAGGTTTCTTGTGGGCTTTTTTTTATCTTCCAGCCCTCATGTTGAGTTTTGTCCCTCCCAGCCCTGTACTACAAAAGTCTGAAAATATGAAATACTGAAGCTACTTACAGCTTTTTTATAGTGGACCATTTGATCACAGTGGCTCTCTCTTTACTGTGTGTTCTGTTTCTTCCAACATACAAAACGATGAGATGCACATACATTTGATGAGAACCAACAGAGGATTTTTTCCAAAGCCTTCAGCAGCAAAGTTTCTTACTCTCAGTCTCCTGGCTGTTTGAAGTTCTAGCCATCTCAAACCCCACTCACACCAGAAACACAACTCCCACTGTGTTCAGCAAGAGCAGTACTGCTTTCCTGTGTGATGCTTTGGCACAATCATTTCAGTTTAATGTTTAAGCTGTGACAGGGATGATTGACCCCACAAATCATATTGTCTGTTAATTAGTTAATTGAGCATGGATGCTGTGGCATCCCAGTGTTCCAGGGGCTCTTCTCTGATGGTGGATCTCATCATCAGGGCTTTGCAGGGCGTGAGCAGGATGCATTCCAGCTGCACACAGCTCAGCAGATGCCCTGCAAATGCACACATGCCCCTCTTGGTTTGTTTCCTTTTCAGTGAGGTATGCAAAGTAAAACCAACCTACAAAGATTCTTGAATAAAAGACCTTATTGCCCTGCCATGACAGGTATTTTGATGGATTAAAAACCAGGAGATCAGAGTCATACACATTCATAAATCAAGAGCCTGGTAAAAGCTCTGTGTTAATGTAATTACAAGCAGTGCAATCAAAGAACTGTCCCATATGAAGTACTTGCCAGCTGTCCCAGGTTAAAAGAACATTTTTTGTTGGCAAATTTGCCTTACTCTCTCAAAGGCACTGAAAAAGACTCCATACTGTCTGTTTCTCTGATACAGGGATCACCATTTATTTAATTCAGTTTATTTAATTTTAATTAATTTTATTTAAATAAATTTTTAATTAAATCTATTTAATTTCAAGAGAAACTGCCAGTGGTTTTGAATCAACCACAGCCTTTGAAAAATTTGTCAAATATACTGAACTGCTACAGACTCATAGAGCTGAGACAAGACCAGGTCATGTAGGATTGAGCTATTGGTGTGAGACCTGACCCTGAGCAAGGCTGAGGAGCCTCAGCATCATCAGAGCCTGTCCTCAATCACACATCCCACAGGGCAGCCTGCTCCCTTTGATAAACCTGCTCCTGTTGGGATCAAGCTGCTCTGAAACCTGGAGGCAGCAGGATCAGCTGGGAAATTTGGAGCTGGTTCCTTTGTGCTTCTGCTGTGGGTTGGAATTCACAGGAGCTGGGTTTGAGGTCTGTGTCTGATTTGTGCTGCCAAACCTGCTCATAAAATGCATTTTCTTGAAACTTTCCCAAGCAGGAAAGTTTTCACTTTTTCCTAAGCAGGAAATTTTCCCAGTCCCAAGGACTGCACAGATGTAAACCACCTGCTTTTATACTTTAATTTACAGCCAATATCTGAAGGAAGTCAATAATTATGCTCAGCAATTAACTTGCTGTGGGTACTTGGCCTCACAAGAAGCAATGATGAGCACAGATAAACCAGGTATGTGTCTGCTTTTCATTGCTTGTGGAAGAAGAGCTTGTTCCATCAGAATTTAAAATGAGAGAAGAACCCAAGAGGTTGCTTTCTTTCAAAGAGTGAATGACTTTTCTGCTCTTGCAGTAGTGGGAACAGGTGGCACAGGGGAGAAGAAGCAGGAGTTTTAGAAGGCCACTTGGCAATGGTGAGTGTTTAATTTTAGTAGTGAGTGAGAGCTGATTTGGAAACCTTGTCTTGTGATCAGGGACTGGAGGAAAAACTTTGTGCCCTTGAAGGATGCAGAAGAGAGGTCTGAAGGTAAGGAGTCACCCAAAGGTAATTAACAGGTAGGATCCATATCCTTGCTCTGCTTGTCCTTCAGCCCCGTAGGATGGGTTCAATAAACAAAGCAAGGCATGATCAGCAGGACTTGTTAAATATTGCAGCCATTACAAGACCAAAGAGAGAAGTGATATTTCTCTCACAAGGTGTCAGTTCCACTGCCTGTCTGGGAGTCCTCAAGAAGCTCATGGGGACTCATGAGGAACTTCCTTGCAGGGTAGCAAAATGAATAGGAGTAAATTCAAAGTCAAACCTGTCACTTTTTTGTGAAGCTAATCAAATGTAAGTGATTGCAGCAACCAAGGCTTAGTTTTGTGTGCAGCAAGATCATTTTCTTCCCATGAATAAATTAGCATATCTGAATAATAATCAAGTGGAACAACCTTTCAGGCATTTCTCAGACCTCTTTCATTCTGTGCCTAAAGATGTTTTTGTGTGTGGCATAAGCAATGGACTACCTGGGGTCTGACACAGACTGAGATGCCACAGGGAAATAAATCAGCACCACAGTGACCACAGGGGCAGGAGATCTACAGGTGCAAATTTCCTCTTTGGCTCCAATGGGAAGACCACCTTGGACAACCTAACATCTGTTAGGAAATAATTTGCCCAACATAGTAATAAAAGGCTGTGGCAAGGGGGAGTTCAGCTATGCAAGATCTCACACTCTAGAGAGCATTTATGACACAGACCCCCAAAGACTGATGGAAGAACTCAGCTGCTGCTGGATGGGCAGATGATGATGGCTCACAGTCCAGCTAGAGACACCAAAACCAAGTTCTCATCAGTCTCTGCTTCCCTTTCCATAATCCAGCTGATGACTTCTCAAACCACTAAATGGAAATGCAACCACTAAGGCTGATCTATAAAATTTCAGCTCTCAAACTGGAGATGTGTGGGAAAGTGAGGTTTTTGGAAATAAAAATGCTTTGGCTCTTGACCTGAGGGTCTGTAGGGGCTCTACTGTCACTTGAATTTTAGAGAACTGTAATAGGATTTGAACTACAAATATAGTTCTTCCCAAACCCTCCCTTTTTATCTGCCTGCAGAGTCTTTGATTTTACAAACTTAAAAGGCCCTGACCAAAACCTGTGGAGACAGTAGAAAACATTAAACCTTTCCATCCTTCCTCTCCCCATCATAGATGTTACAGAAAAAGAAACAAATATGCTGAGAAAGCATCCCAGCTTCACTTTCCAGGCTGAAAATTCTTTCCTGTCCAAAACTTCAACAACCATTTTTACAGCACATGTTGACTCCACACTGAAAAGGTCTGTGGTGGGCATGTCCTTCAAGGGCACATCCATCACCAGTGATAGATGCTGACCCAGGATTACACAGACAGCACTGGTTAAGGCAGATATTCAACTCCATTAAGGTTCTATCATGGGAAGGAAAACCAGAATGCCTGGCTTTGAAATCCATGCTCCATATTGTCACATTTAAAATACCCAGTCCATAAGTGCTCCTCACAAATAGCTACTGCAGCTCCCTGTGCCAAGAGCAGGAGGGCCTGGCCATGGCACATCACCATCCAGTTTCCAGAGCCATGAGCAAATCCACTTTATTGTCACAGATGCTGATGGAATATCCATGTGAGCTGCATACCATCAGCATTCAGCCAAAGCACAGCTTGGGACATGCAAACCATTTCCAAATAAAGATAATGAAAGGGAAGTAATGCACTAACTGAGCAGAACAAATCCTCCTAAAGGGTTGCTCTTATTATCACTCTTTTCTTAATATATTGACTTTTCTGTACTGTACTCACCACAGTTGTGTTCCACACACTAAAACAGCTTTTGAAGCTGTTTTAGTGTAGCACTTTTGCACAAGCTGTGTGCATCCCTCTGCATGGTGGGTACCAGCCCCAGAGAGCTGTTGGCCAAAGGCAAAGCTGCTCTCTTGGGTGAGACTATTCACACACCAAGAGCCAAGAGCATAATGATAGTGTCAAGAGGCCTTTGAAAAGTGTTTTGTTAAGTGCTTTGGTGAGGTTTTATTGCTATGGCTAATTAAAAGTTCGTCACAAGCACTAAATGCAGCCATTGTTTATTTGCTGCACAGTCATATTGACAGGTCAGTGCCTTGTCAGTATATTAGAACTGTGTGCTGGCTTCTGGAGAGGATTAACTATTGCTTATCTGTCAGGAAAAAGAAACATCACTAACAAGTAAGTAAACAAACAAATAAATCCTTGTCTCATGTTGTATCAGCCTTTGCATTTGGCTCTTTTCCTAATATTTTTCTAAAATCTGGCATTTAAGTAGCAGTGCAAAGCTAAATAGTGTGTGCCAGCATGCTTTGGGCATGGCAAACATATCTGGATTTTCTTGTGCCTGAAATATGTCCCTTGGCCCAGCAGGGGCTTGCAGGTGTAACCAGTGCTCAAAGATGCCTTGATCCAGGATGAGGAGAGGCAGGGCTGCCAAACGAGGCTGCAGGAGCAGCTGGAGCCTCTTGGGCTGGAGCTGGCAGAGTGGGTGAAGGATTCCTCTGAGATGTGATGTCCCAGGGTAGCTGACTGCTCTGGATCAGGGATTGAGGACACACAAAGACTCTCAATAGATGACAACTTCAGAGAGTGACAAAGAACTAAAGAAAAAGGAATCCACTGGAAGAAGGGCATGACAGTACAACTATACTGTTTGGCCATCCCACCTAGAAGTGTAGACATCCAACAGGTTTCTGGTGTGTATTTGTTATATACATTAAATATATCTTGAAGTATTTCCCAATCTCCAGTGATTCTCCATTTTGCCCACTAGTGGATACCAAATTTCTGTATGTGCCTGTCTTGAAAGACATTTGGGAAGGAAGTCTTACAGCACCTGTTGATATCACCTACAGGTCTGCCATGTTCTCAGTATCTGAATGGTGACAGAAAATGCAGGCTGCACTGGACATGTAAATTGGAGGTGATTTCCCTCCCCTCTAGTCTCCCTTCACTCCAACTTCTGAGGCAGCAGTTGCCTACAGGGCACTTGCAGCTTTCCAGTTGCTCCCTGGCAGGATCTAGGTGGTTGGAAAAGAGCTCCAGCCACCCCTGCAGCAAGGGGAGGAGGCACTGCTGGGAGCTGCACTCTCCTGTGCTGGTGGGTCAGGCACAGCCCTTTTGAGGAGCTGCCATAAGAGCAAAGTTCTGAGCTGTGGTGGGCAGGTCACTCTGAAAGAGCAACATGTTGGAATCTGCCAGTCCATGAACCATCAGCATCATCACAGAAAGTTCTGCCAGGGCCACTCTCCAGTCAGAGGAAGGGAAGGAACTTCCATAAATCTTCCTGGCTTGTTCCTAATGAAGGCAGCCTCTGTTCCTTATGTGGAGTCCTGGAGCCACAGCAGAGGCATCCAGGAAGCAGACACAGACTTTCTGCTATTCAGTGTAGCTCTGATTAGTCTTCATAGCTGCTTACACAAGTGCTTAAAAGAGAGTCTGTCTGGAAGGGATTTATAAATTATCCTTTCTCCATCGAAAATACATGAACATTTATTTGTTTGTTATTGAGACAGAGATTAATTAGAAAATGGAAAAAATAAGTGTCTGTCATATACCAAATGTCTGGGAGGCTGGAACCACATCTTGGATTAAGCTCTTCCACAGGCACAAATAGCTGATAAAAAAAGTATAAATTAGTCTGGAATGAGACAGTGCTCAGCACTTTGGAGCTGATGGCAAGCAGGCTATTCAGCCACGATGGTAGAAATTCCTTTGGAGCTGGCAGCTGGCACACAGAGCAATGAGGAGCTCTGCCTGACAAACAAAACCTTTCTGTGGCTAATATGTGAAGAAAGCAAAATCTTATATCACCTTGTCAAGGGCTTTCTTTCTTCCAAATACACAAGTCATTTTATCATAGTCATTAGTCACTGTGAGACCAATCTGCTGGGTCCAGTGCAGTTTGCAGACTGGGAGCAAGGCACAGAATATTCTGAAAAAATCAGGAAAGAGCAGAACACAGTCCAGTGCTTCACACAGTCCAAGGCAGCAAGAACAAACAAACAGAGCAAGGACAGATGAACAGAACAGCTGCCATGCAGCATCAGGGCCTCTGACCTGACACAATGGAAAAAATTCAGATTCGTTGTGTTTTTGCCTGCCAAAACATACTCCAAGTCATTAATATTTATCTCTCATCCCTTGCACCAGAATAGTTTTATTTGCTCTCACTGGAGCTTTTTTAAATTGCATTTCCAAAATTCATGGTATTATGAAACATATCAGAGATACAACATTTTCTTTTCTGTTTCATACAAGTTCAGCTGCAAAATAGCACAAAATTTAAAAACATGGTTTCAGAGGAATAGGTGACACATGGTGTGTGAGCAGAGACTGTAAGAGACAATGGCCTGGTGCAGAGGGAGATGAGATGAAGATGGACTCAAGGGGGATCAGCACCTTTTCACATCACTGTCTTCTACATTCAACTGGGGCAGATTTAACCATGTAACTGTGGTTTAATTTCTTGGTCAAAATAATAACTTCTAAAGGAAAATAGAACAGGAAAACTCACCCACTGTGGTCCTTTGCCACATGTCTAGTTGTAACATACATATCTGGATAATTTAGTTACATTTATTATATACTTAAAAGAAAAACAGAGTCACAATCTGCTGGATGGAGTGGGGATGGGATGCATTCAGCTTGCCTTTAGCCATGTCCTCTGTCATCAATGCAATGGGGAAGAGGCACTTTTAGAGCAAGCTGTCCCATCCAAAATAAGCCTCTAAAATGCTTTTCAAAAGTGAGATGTCTTGTCTGTGGAAGTTTCACTGATATCCATTTTCCAGGCTAATGCAATTACCTGTGTTGTTGGCCAGAGGAGAGCAGAGGGTCATTGTACAGCCTCAGCAGGCCAGGTACAAGAAGTACCAAACAAATTTCCCTTAATAAGTTGCTTCTGAGAATTACCAAGGTTCCTGCTTCTCTATTCCTGCACCCTGAGCTCGGCAGAATTATCAGCATTTACAGGATCTCTTTGTCTTGCCTTTTGATGCTTTGAAATGTGCAAAGGGTGCTCACACTTTGTGTGAAGGATGCATGGTGGAAAACATTTTCACAAAGGTCGTCTGTACAAGAGATCTAACTGTGGGTGACACTGGAGGAGATTTGGATGCCTATTGCAAATTCATAACCACTCATCTGAAGGCCAAGTGGAATCACTGAGTTATCAAGCCTTGACTTGTGCATGACCTGCATGAAGTGGCAACACTTAATGGATTCTTAAGTAGGATGAGCATTTTCACATTGCCAACTGTGTAAGGTTTTATTCCTTGTTTTCTTTAATACTCCATGATTTGTTCTGTTCTGCAGCCCTTGTCTTTTCCATTGCTCTTTGTCTTTGCTTTTCCAGCAGCAGGATTTTCTCTGTTCCTTACAAGGATCATTTGTTACCCCAATGCCCATGGATGAGTCTTTATCTTCCTGATCTCTCTTCTCCAGAGACCACCAGCACTTTCAAATTGCAGCTGGAAAAAGTTCTTTCAGTCTCTGCTACTACATCCCTGTCATCAGCACTTACCTGATTTATGAGTGTGTGAGATGTTTTTCTAGAGCACAGCATTTTTACTGAGAAGTGCAAGATAAATTCTACATGACACCAAATGAGAAAATTTAACCTTAGCATACTTTTAATAATAGCTTTTATCTAAAAATAATCATGCCATTATAAGGTTATTGAAAAACAGTTAAAAGAATTAATTACAAAACTATGCAAAGACTGTATTATATATCTTTGTATAAATATTTTGACCTTAATATTTAATCATTCATCTGTAATAATAAATACTTGTCTGAGAAATTAATTTTTGTATAGCATTGAAAAAATTACTGTTAAATTCAGTTTTAGGTGCATAATGACACTTTCAATAATGGTAATGTCAATAAAGCTGCAGCAGTAATGATGTACATCATTAATATAAATCAGTAATATACAATAATGTACATGAATGATAATGTACATTAGGGATGGGTCTGCATGAGCATTCAAAGATGACATTCCAATATTCTGAGACCTCCAGTTTCTGATGTGAATAGTTACTTTTCCTTTTACAAGGAATGAGATGTGTTTCAGGCTAATTAATTCTTTTTGCCTGGCTTATTTTAAGCAGAAGTTTTCTTATTTGATTGACTACAATGAGAGCCATGATCTACCCTCTTCCTATAACTATCCTTTCACTAATTGCACCTGGCAGTGTGTAGATAAAGAGAACCAGGAAGATAACGAGAATAAGCAGAATTATGCCAATGATGATGTACTTCTTGTAATTCCTCCAGATCAGGTGATACAAACACTTGAAAGGGTTCACAAACCAAGAGAAGGATGTGTCCGGTCGGCTAAAGGGGAAGAAAGAAAAATAAAATCTTTTGTTAAGGCAGATCCATCTCTTTCCAAAGTTTTCCCACTGCAAAATACATATTTGAGACTAAATGGACCTTTAACTCCTTGGAACCCACTTCAGGGATTAAAGGGAACATCCACGAGTTTCACAAGCTGTTGGGTCACTTCCACCCATTCCCAAACCAAGCTCCACACACAGCTTGTAATGAAATTCTAGCTCACACATCATAAATACTTCAATTTATGTCATGATATAGGGTTCAAAATTGAAAACAAGATCATGATAAAACCTAAAGAAGAAATGCAGGCATCATGAGCACAATGGCTTTCTAGTAATTTCAAGGAATTTAGCATCACAGAAGTGGTAATGAGCAACTACAAAAATCTGATTGCACAGTGATAGTCATGGTGCTGTAATAACCAGAACCAGCTCAGGTTGGGCATGTGGCCCAAAATGGTGTATTTTCAGAAGGAACTTTAAAACAGGCCTCATGAAAACAGGAAATGATGAAATGAAACCCAGATGGTTTGCCTGTGTACATAAAGAGCCACCTTCTTCCAGTGGAGAATATCTGCATCCCACAATCCAAGCTTTTTCCACATGTTGGCCCAGGCTGTGTTTGCCTCTATACCCAGAAGTTTCTTCACACTGTCCAACAAACCTGACTGCATACAGAGTGGAAAACAATTTTCTGTTTAGCCAAAATGTTGGCCTGGTCTCTCTTCTGACACCTGACTGGGAGGGCCCTGTGATGATGCTCCAAGCCCTACCCAAGGCAGCATCTGCCGGCTTTTTCAATGGGATGGGCTGAGGAATGTACAGGTGCTGGGCAACATCAACACCTGCAAAACTGGGGCAGGTTGTCTTCTTGCCCAATGTCACTGTAATTGTGCACGTGGTGCAGCAATAAGGAGAATGAAATTAACTGAGGGTCACAAAAAGCTGTGGCCATGTCTCACTCCAGAAAGGTGTTCCAGGAATTTAGGAAATGTCTTAGTCATCTGGTGAGCTCAGCATTCAGCCAGTGGAAGTGAATGCCAATGTGACAGAAAGTCTGGTAATGTAAAAGGCCAACTGAATATCTTTCAGTGCAAGACTGGGCTTTTTATTGAGGTGGAAATAATTCAGAAATGAATCATCAAATTAGCCCTTCAGGTTAAAAGGAATTATTAAAAAACTGGACACCCTGATGATTAAAACTACTTGAGTAACAAGACCCTCAGTCTGCATGTACCGCTTGAGGACTCTTCATAACCTTTAAATGCTGGGGAAAAAAAAATAAGCCAGTCTGCTGCTTATTTAATTTGTTTCCTTTGCAACGTAGGCAATAGAATTCATTATTGGTTATAGAAGTGTATTTATTACAATAGACTGCATCCGGAAAGGCTCCTGTCTTGATTAGCAGAATTGAAGATATGAATAACCTCATAATGCTTTGGCCAGCAGGAAATTACACTCATTGAACCTTATTCTTTGCTTGCATGTTTCTCTCTCTAGTTCACAGACATTTAATCTTTGTCCATCTTTGCTCTGGTACATTAAAGAGTCTGCTACTGTCTCCTTGCTCCTAGAAAATAAGTCTTTATTTTGAAATTATTTTGTTTTTAATTAAAAAGAATAATTTTACAAAACAATCTGAAAATTTCTTTGCACTCTGGGTATTTCTACATAGTGAGGAAAAAAAAAAGAAAAAAAGAAAAAAAAAGTCAATCTACAGTACTGGCATAGAGATCTGGAGGTTCTGAGAAAAGAGGTCCTTGAGATCCACTCCTTCCTGAAGAGAGTTCATTTGAAGGATAGAATGATTTTTTTTTTATCTCCCAACTGATTGTTACTACTCTGCATGTATGAACCACATATTGCATCACTTACAGGCACTGAGCAGATAAACTTTAACATCTTTTAACTTTAATGAAACTGAGGCATGCTATGTCTTCAGCTGTTAGTTTATTTTCTTTCCAGTAAGTGAGGTCTAGCTAAAAAATACTTTTTCCTATGCACATGCTCATATTGCTTTAGTAACCTTAGGATTAATTATGCCTCACTTTAGGTGCTCACTCTGATCTTTCATGGGCTGTCTGCATGAGGAGGGGAAGGACCTTCAGGAGGCCAAGTCATCTCTTTGTCCAGCTCATATTTTAGGATATGTGTGCTGGGTAAATAGGATGACTGTCCCACCTGTACCATGAGCAGCTACAAAAGGAGCCTGAATGTTTTGCTTCTGAGATGGGTAGTGTCAAATGACACTATCCCCACCCTACCTTTAACTGAGGCATACATCTCAATGGAGAACAGAATTATGTTAAGCCATATACTGGCTGTGTCTTCACACCACAAAACCACTGATTACTCAGACAAAGATCTGGAGGAAGAATCTGGTTTTGTGGCTTCTGGGTCAAAACACCTCCAGGCTGTGCAGCAGAGAAGAGGCCATCAGGCTGGTGACAGTTTTTCAGCCCAGCATCACCTTTACAGATAAAATGCCCTTGACTTGAAAACACAGGGAGCCCTAGGCAGCCATGGGTGCATGGGCTGGGTCTCAAAAACTGAGAGGAAAATGAGACAGTGCCTTGTGCACCCCGCTGACAACCTTCTGGACATGGAATCCTTCTATTACACTTGACACTCCCTCTTAAAAACTCCCTAGGCTGATTGCTTTCCACTACATGTATTTCAGAGCTATCCCAGTCCTCTCTCCTTTGAAAGAGGTGCTTTAGTTTCTATCACTGGGAATCTTTCAAGTAGACACCTGTCAGGCAAAGCTCATCCTGCCTTTGGGTAAAGGTGTTGGGTGAAGTGATTGACTGAAGTCTTTCCAAGGCTAATTTTAAACAAAACTCTGATACCTCTGATCTGATGATTCTTTTATGCTGCTTCCTTCTTCCTCATGTTTATCCTGAGATGTATCTCAAACCAGCAAAATTAAACAGAATGTGTAATGATTATCATTATGACTAGCAATTGAATTTTTAGAAGCTTTGGTAGCAAGAAATATAACATCACTCTTTTTTATTCAGCTCATAAAAAAACTGCTCAAGTGTTTTAGTTGAACAAAGCACTTGAGCCAAAATAGATAAAAAGTACTTTCTTCTGAGTGCAAAAAACTCAGCTGATACTTTTTAATGTGACAAATACTGAAAGATAAACTGCTCCTTCTAGATAATTTGCCTTTGTTAAAACACTTAAAATGTCCTCATTAAAAAGTCTTATGATGAAAAATAAGCATCTTCATTCTTTGGGTATGAAGTACAATAAAATTAGAGAGAGAAGTCACATCCTTTGTGTGCCCTAAAGAAGGGCAATGACACTGGTGAAAGGTCTGAAGCATGAGTGTTGTCAGAAGCAGCTAAGGGAACTTGAGCTATTCATCCTAGATAAAAGAAGGCTTCAGAGGAGACCTTATTACTCTTTACAACCTGAAAGGAGGCTGTAGCCAGGTGGGAATTGGTCTCTTTTCCCTGGTAACAAATGACAGGATGAGAGGAAATAACCTCAAGTTGCTTCAAGGAGGGTTTAGACTGTGTATTGGTCAAAACTTTACTGACCAAAGGGCCTGTCAAGCATTGGAACAGGCTTCCCAGGGAAGCAGTGGAGTCCATTCCTTCAGGTATTTAAAAGACGTGTGTATGTCACACTTAGAAACATGAGTTAGCAATGGACTTGGAAATGCTGGATTAATGGCTGGACTCAATGATTTTAAAGATCATTTCCAACCTAAATGATTCTATTATTGATATAATAAAAATAATCCCTCTGATCTTTATAGGTGACCAAACTGAGATGTTCACTGTATGTGTAAGCTATGATGATTTAAGATGTTATCATCTGCCAGGTCAGCTATGGAATGAGCTCATGTGTGAATTCCAGCTGAGGACAAGTGCTCAGCAATGCAAATTATTTGGGCTTCCAGAGGAAGACATTTTAGCAAACCTGGAAGGTACAGCCAGCAGTAGTGTGCCAGCCACCAAGCCATGCACAAACTGGACAAATTACATGCTGAAGGCTGCAGCAGGAAAGAGAAGAAAATCCTGGAAACCAGTGAGGAGGTGTCCTGCAAGGAGGTGAGGTTGCTGCCCTTCCCCATCTCCTGCTGAGTGCCCCTGCCCCAGCATGTTTAATGAGTATGCTCCTACTCACTTGGGTTTTTCCAAGGGCTCAGGCTCCTTTCGAGCTTTGCCTACTGGATTCTTCTCAGCTTCTTCTGCTGTAACCAGGTGAAACTCAGCTTCCACCTTGCCCTGGATCAGAGAGAAAATGTGTAATAATCCATTACTAATTCACAGCAGGATTTGGAGAAATGATGGAACCAACTGAGGGCAAAGGGAATTGATTAAGGACAATAAGATAGTCTTTGCAATTGAAGAGAAAGCACAAAGGAAAATCCAGGCATAAATCGCTGACTTATGCTCAAGGACTGTAGGAAAGAGAGGTCAGATACTTCCTTCCAAACTCATAAATATATTTTCTGCTTCTTAAATTATAAGGTAACTCATCTGAGAATACATGTGATCATTTTATTACACATCCTGACAGAGCTGAATGTCTCAGCTGGAAGCTGTGTGCCTGATGTGGACCAGATGTAATCCTTCAGCAGGGTAAATTCAGACAGTCACAAGTGCTGGAGCCATTGAGCTGTGAGGTCTCAGCTCACAAGAGGATGGGATCTAAAGATTCCAGTTATAATTCAGAGTGGATAAATCAAAACAACTTTATAGAATCTGTGATAGATGAAAAACAGACAAATGACTTTACATATATTTGTGATTTCCCTACACTACAACTTTGTGTATTAATCTGAAGTGTTAATCTATGCCCACTGGCTGTGATTCAGCACAGAACAGGGCTGAAAGAAGGATGCCAAAAAAAGTCATAAATGTGGAAGCAAGGGAGACATCAAGGTGGACTGGGAGAAAGGGAATCAATTGTCCTATAGTAGAGAATAGAGAAGTAAATCTGGGATTTGGAATTGGAGTCCAGTCAGTTAATGCATGGAAAATAGTCAGCTTCAAGCTGAATAAGGCAATGAACTTGAAGATGGCACTTTTCATTAAAACATTCTTTTTGTTGGAATAGACAGAAATGTGAAGGAATGGTAAGTTTTAGGAACACTCTTGGAGAATCAATTAAAGTCTAGAGACAGGGGAAGAAACCCTTAAAAAAGGACCAAAGCAGATGAATTTATAAAGGGCTATACTACTGGAAATTAGTAGCTGGTAGCTCTTAGCCCATGTCCCCCTAGGGAACTGAATGCACCTGAAAAGGCACTTTAGTGCTCAGTTACCTGGGTTCTTCTGAACCAAAAAATGGAGAGCTACTAAAGTATTTGGAGGAATCTTATGGATTGCCAGTGGTGGTTTTTCAAAATCCAAAATTAACATATTAGTCCCAGAGAACATCAGCTCATCTGTAGTGAGCTGCTTACCGTGAGCTCCCCAGCCTTGATGAAAGGCCACCAGCCTCTGATGCGCTTCTGCTGAAATATGGAGATCTTGTTTTCTTCACTTGCTGCCACAACTGTGCCCAGGTCACAGCTCTTGGCTGTCTTTGCTGCTCGAGGGAACCCATTCAGGTCCAATTCAAGAGTGCCTGCAGAAAGAAATAATGTGACAACACTCAGGGATTAGACAGACACAAAGATAGCTGCTTCTAGATGGGATCCATGGAAAAGTTTAGCAACTGAGAATCTCTCTGTACTGTCAGTCATTCATTTGTATTGCCCTGGCATTCTCATCTGTTTCCTAATTACTAACTTTACAAGAAATGTGTACGTTTGCAATGTAGTGCTTCAGAAAGGGAAAAGCAAAAGTTGGGGCTCAGACACCACTTTGTGCATTTCTCTGCAAAACATTGGTCTGGTGAGACTTCCGAAGAAGCTCAGGCAGATTCATTGCATACTTACCCAAGAAATCATCTGAGGAGAGTCTTTCAAAATCCCACACCTGAAGCACCAGCTCAGCAGGTATTTTGCGTTCTGTCTTTTCCAAGGAAAATATGTTTTCTCTTTTAGTGACCACCATTTGTTTCTCTGCTGGGAGATAGTGGAACGGGAACACAAAGCGCCAGTTGAAGTTGCCCTCTCCTGTCAAGGAATTGTAATGTACATCTGTCTCCTGTTTGTCCTCTTCCAGGCCCTTTATCCACCTACAGCAAGCACAGTGGAAAGCATCACTGTCACAAGGGGATCTTGAATTGTAGTTGCTATTTGGTTACAGGCTGACCATTTACTAATTCCTCCCTAACCATAAGAGGCAACACAGTATTTGAGACTGACAGGCAACAACAGCCCTGGCTTGGGGATCTTGGGACACAGGCAGCTGTAATGACCAGTGTTCATCAAAAGCTGAGAATGAGAACATGGTTTTTATTTAAATCAGACTCTGAAGTACCACTTGGCCAATACCAGTTCACTACTGGCCAGGACACCTCTCTTCTTTGAGACAGGCAGTGGTGACAGCATCAGTCGTCTATCCAGCACTAATGACCTTGTATTGATGTTTTGCCACTAATAAATTCTATGTCACTGTCTCAAGACTGATATCAGTGTTCAGTATTAGAGCCTAATTTTTTTTGCAATTGCTGTTTGCAGGTATAAACATGGTGTTAGTACAGCTGAAGAAGTCTCTCTTGGTTTTGTTGTGATTTCCTCTTGGTTTCTGCTACAGTGTGAACAATCTCAGATGTTCTGTGGTACAAAGAACAACGCGTTCGTAAATAAAATTTTCTCATCTGAAGAGAGGCAATGACCCAGCTAGGTATGTTTTAGTTCTGTAGATGATTTATCACACCTTGGATAAAGATTAGAGTTTTGTGCTGTATCCACAGAGCAGTTTTCCCCCTGCAACCCAAATATTTCAAAAAGGAATAGTGAAAAATGGTAACCATCTGAAACATGACACTGCCCCAAGTGCAAATCCATGCCTGGTGACAGATACAGCACCACATGCAGTGTTGGAACATAATGAAATTTGTGTCTTTATTAGTAAGGCACAGAAGCAAAAAATTCCCACTCCTGGCTTCTCTGTCAGACCACTCTGGCACTGATGGTGATGTTCTCATCACAGCTCAACTCAAAGGCTGGCTCCCTATTTAATTCCTCAAATTCATGTTCTCAAAGCTCCTTTGCTACTGCTCTGAACACTCAATTCAAATTGGCATATTAAACTTACTCTCTAGTAGTGCAAAAATGGCAAGAAATCAGACTGGCTCCTGAGATTTTCAGTACTTTGTGCTACCACTTATGTCTATAATTTCCTCCCAGTCCTCCCTGGTACTCTTTTCTCTGATTATGTCCAACCTCTGCATCAGTGTAAGCTGTTAGAGTTCAAGTTCTGTAGGTGTTTGATCTCTCTGCTCAACTGTGAGCTTGGTGCTTGTTGTGTGCCATCTCTGCCTGAGTGGGAACTAACAATTAGTGTCATTTTATTCCTTGATTTTCAGAGGAGGTAAAAACAGGAAAAACAGGGAGCAGTATCCAATATGGGTGAGTAATTTTGGCAGGCATTCAGAGCAAAGTGTCAGGGTCACTGAACAGCTCATCAAATATTCCCACATTTTTTTCCTCTGATTTTTGAATGAAATATTGCATGTTATTTTGAAGACAAGTGTGAAGAACTTACCCTTTTACATAGATATCACTTGATTTTTGCCCTGTAAAGATATTTTCATCTTCTAGAATTACATCCTCTGTATTCCAGATTATTACCCTCAGTTCATATCTGAAAAAGAAAAAAAAAATGCGTATAAAGCTCTAGTCAGGCACTAATGCTAACCTCTATCAAATAATGCCTTTATTAAGTGAGAAATATTGTATTTTAATATCCAGTCTCCAGTCTCTTCTCTTTCCAAGAGTCTAGTGATAGAGTGGGGATGTTTGTTCCCCTCAGGAAATGAAGTATAATGGACAACAAAAGGGTCACTGCCATCTTACGAGGGATGGAAATTCCTTGCTTTTGATATGCCTGTTCAACTCTTTTCACAAAAATACTGCAGTGGAACTAGGAAAAGTTGATTTGAACAACTTCATCAGAGCAGTTTCCAAAACAGTGATCAGCTTGCTAATACAGAATAAAGCTTCCTGAGAGCTGCTTGTTAGAAGAAATGCCTAAAAACATTGCATTTTGTGCATTCTAGATCATTAATATGGAGGAGGACTGCTTGGAGATATTTGCATTTAAGGAAGTACAATCATGTTTAGAAACAACAGTAACAGGAATTAAAATTTCTCCATCCTTTCCACTCCCTATATGCAAACATTTATGGTGGTCATCCAAAGCTCTCAAAACTTGAGCTGAAATACAGATATTGCAGGTGACATAAAAATTTAATACTGAAAAATTTAGGTATTCCTTGAGTCATTGTAAGAACTGCAAAATAAAAAAGACAAACAAACTATGTTTCATAACATCAACATACAATTTCCCTGATATAACATGTTCTGTCTTGGAAACAGCCTCAGTCTCAGGATGTGGAACACTGTTCTTCAGAAGGTACCAGAGATTCTGCATCGTGTAGCTCTTAAGGAGCTCCATGAAAACCAAGCCTCTGCCATACCTAAAGAAATATTAACCTGCACTGCCCCAGCTGAGTCTTGTTCAATCAAAAATCCTCAATAAGAGACGTTTCCACAGTGTTTGAAGTTTTATCGAGGCTGGAGCCTGTTTTGCTGCAGCAAATATGCATTTGTCAGCAAGATGTGTAACTTGTGTCAACATGTTCTGGGTTTTTTTCCTCATAGTTTGACAGTATTGTCTCCTGCTATAGTAGACTGCAAAAATGGCAGCAACTGTTTGGTTTTATGGGGTTGGTTAGTTTTAAATCTTTTTGGATTGGAAAATCCTTTTTGTTAAGGAGTTTAATAGAAAGTTCTGGTCTGAAAGAAGTAATTGCTATGTGGATTCTTTGCTTGTCAAATCAAATAATATAGTACCTGATGGTGTTTCAGACATTAAATTCTCAGGAAAAGCCTTGCTAAAATACAGGATGGGCTGAGAATTCTGTTTTTCCTTTTTGTATTTTCTTTACAATACTCAATTAACTTGAACAACTATGTGCAGTATTGCATGTAAAGCAGCATAAAGAATGGGAGAAGGCTATTCCAAATAGATCTCCTCTATCTGTTGCTGCTTTGTGTGTTTCTTGATCTCATCCCTGAACAAATTGCTGGAAATCCAATATATGTAATGCTATTGCAGCAGATTAAAAAAGCTCAACCAGAACAAAGTAAGTTATCTCAGTGAAAAAGCTAGTGAAACCAGAATTAATTCTTGCAGCTCAGCAAGTAGATGATAACATCAGAATTACTTTCCTCTTGCCACCTGCAATCTCTTTATTATAAAGGATAAAGGTGTAAAGGTTAAAAAAAGAATATCTTAGTAAGAGGTGTGTGATAACTCTTGCTGATAAGTTACCAACAGTTCTTTGAGTTATTTAATGGAGGAAACTAAACTAGATGTTCCTCTTTGACTTGAAGTCATGTGAACCTAAGAAAACTTTCCTTGGGACTGGAGAGGTTTGTATTAGTAATTAATTTTCTATTTATTTCCAGACACTTAAGAAAGACTCAGTCTTTGGAGACCTATTGCCACTGCAGTGGCAGGAAAGCACAGAGTATTACCCTTTGGGTTTTCTTGGTGAAATGTCCACAGGGGGTCCTGGCAGAGGCAGATCACTAGGGAACATGTCAACCCACATTTGTACACGACCCTTGAAAACAAAGAGATAAACATTGCTGCAACTCAATTTCACAGAGGCTTTAAAAGGCTTTAAATGTAGTTCTGACATCCAAAATCAGCACTTTCTCTACAACCACCAACCAGCTCAATGTCCTGTAAATATGACTTAATCTAGAAACTTTCTTTACAATATCTTTTTCATGCATATATTTTTTCAGTCTTTCAGGTGTTTGGTGAAGTTGAAATAGAGCTCAAACATGGTCAGCTTCAAGGTAAAATCCATGCAAAAATAGTATTTGATGAACAGAAAAAAGAGAGAATCAAGGTTTAGATACAAGCAGAGGTTTTGTTAACTTAATAAAGTAAAGCATTTAAAAGAATGAAAATTTGCAGTCACACCTTGTGTGATTGCTGTTTATTTGGTAAGTGGCTGTGTACACACCTGGGTGGCAATTTCCAGGTTGATACTGTACAAAATCTCACATTTGGTGCAACACTGGGGTGCTCACTCTGTAGGTTTGCAGTTAGAAATAGAAACCACAATAACTGGAGGAAATTAAAGCTGGCCCTGGGTCTACCATCACCACCAGCCCTGAGCTGCTCTACCTGTTCCATGCCTGGCTTATCCTTGTGATAGAGAGGCCGAGTCTCAATGTGCTCTGGGACCAGTCTGTATCCAGCTCCAGGGATTTCTTCCCAAGCACGTAAAACCTTTAAGGAGAGGTGTTCATATGATTCAACTGGCTCCTCTGTAGGAAAGAATAACAAAAAGGAACAATGAGAGCAGAATTATAATATTGAATCCCTTGTTATTATGTTTCATTAGTTATTAGAGGTACTCATTAAAAACTTGCTTGAGTTAAGGGGAAGGTTTTTTGTATTCCACCTAAGTAAAGGATGGCCTTGAAATGCTTCTAATTTGCATAAATAAGGGGACCCACTAGGTTAATTAAAGGATTAGCACTCAGGCAGCAATACTCCTGTAAAATACAGGAAATCATTCCACTACTGCAGCAGCAGTTTTTAACAGGAGGATGGAGGAAACATGTCAGCTATTCTTTTGACAGGAAATTGCAACTCTTTTAAGCCTGTAAAAGACAAGGAGACTTGGATTTGACAAAGCTGACAGTAAATAGGTACTAGGAGTAAACTGTGCCTCCTTTTACTTTGTGATGGAGACAGCAAAGACTGCCTTAGAGAATTGAATCACACATCAGAGGAAGAGAGTTGAAGTCCATGGGCAAGAACATTTCACCTCCTGACCCTCTCACCCTGGCCAGTGGCAAGGATACCTAGAGAATCCCAGAGAATGGAAAGAAGGACCAATTCTAATATTGAAAGTACTGTGGATGTTAGAAAGCAGAGAAAGCCCTTGGAGCTCTTCAGCTGCTCTTTCCTCCCTTTTGTGTGGGCTCCACACAAAAGGAGCTCAGACTATTGACAAGTGATATCTTCTAGATTAGAAGTCCCTAAGTGAGAAGAAGGTTAAGATTTATTTGTGTCAACAAATTGTTATCACTTTTCCTACGCATGTTGCTATGTCTGAATCACTGATCATTGGCAAAAGACTCACTTGGAATTTAAACAGTAGGTATTAAATGCTCCCTAACAGCTCAGAGAGTGAGGAAGGATGAGCCTGTGATTATGAATCTTGGTTCCCTCTTCTCCACAAACATCTAATTTTAGCCAGCTAAAAACAAGATCTCTGGATGCTATTCAGTCAGGCAGCCTCAGTAACAATGACACAGATTATCGTACAATACACAGATTATCCTACAATATACTGTATCCTCTCAAAGACAACTTCCTAAAGATTTTTTTTTTTTACCTCTGAAGATGCATATTTCTTCCCATTGGCTACAGGTAGTCCTGGGAGTAGTGGACAGGCAGTTGGACAAAATTATTGTTATAGGTCTGTCCCAACTGGACTCCTCTCCTCTCCTCTCCGAACCTCTCCGAACCTCTCCTCTGCTCCTCCCCTCCCTTCTTTGTTCTAGAGCAAAGTTCAATTCTTCCTTCCCTTGCAAGTTAAAGTTGGATGGATAATTATAATTTTCTCAACCTGTACAGTGGAAATGGGTCTGCTTTTCCTTTTCAGAATGGCTCTAGAGCTCAAATCTCTAGATTTGCCTTTGTTAGTTTTACAGATCCAAATCATGGCCACTACAGAAATCCATCAGGAAATAAGGACCCAGATGTACTTGTCAGAACAGCAATCTGGATAGAAATTATGTAAAGACTGTATGCAATATACTATTTCTGTACAATATTGAAAAACTTGTGTACGTAAGTCCTCTGGTCTTTGCCATCTGGTTCTATGTTTCCTTGCTTCTGATTTCCATCATCTTATCTGACATTGGTTTGTCTGAAGCTCATTTTAGTGAACCAGAATTTTGATTGAGACATCCTGTTGCTGGTAGTCACACTCAGTCATCTGCTAGTGAGAAAAACAAACAGCAATACTGGAGTAAAAAATCTCTTTCAGGCTGAGAAACCAAAAATGGATCAAGTCTTCTCCCTTCAACAGTTTCCTTGGCAGCCTTCTGCTCAAGGTGTGAGCAGTATTTTGTAGTTGCCAAGAAAAATGTGGTCAAAGACAAACCAACACTGGTAAGAGAGTGGAGGTTTTCTTACACTGCCAGAAGGTCCACTACAGTCTCTGAGACCAGCTCCTATCACTGTCCTTGAAAAGCTCCATCCTCACATCCCTTTTCCTTACTTTAAGTACAGAACTGAGTTGTAGAATGGTTTGGGTTGGAAGGAATGTTCAAAGACAATCTTGTCTTTGAACAATCCCCCCACCATGGACAGGGGCACCTTGCTCTGATGACTCTGTCCCACTCCATCCCAATGGATATGGACACTCAAGGTCCCAATTGCTTTGATCTCTTTATAACCAGGGAGCTCTGACAGTAAGTTCTGTCCTGCCATAATCCATTATCCACGGATTCATATCCATGGATCAAATCCAAATATCTGGATTTACAGAGTGCTATGTCAGTGCTTCAGAAGGGGAATCAGAGTGCCAGGAACCATGAGGAGGAAAAAGCCAACAGAGAGAAAACACAAGTAGGTAAGGTAGGAGTGGCTGGTAAGTGGCCTGGAGTGTAAATATGGTCAGGGATTTGTCTGACCTTGAATAACTCCCTTCCAAACAGTATTTCCCTTCTCTCTACTTCTCACTTCTTTGGTCTGCCTATTCCAAAGTTTTAATTTAGACAGAGAATACATTTTTTGAAATGTACTCTCCCTGACTTCCCATGCTTTGATAATCTGTGGGGAAGGATTTCAGAGCATGCACAGACCAACACTAAGCCAGAAGGCAAGTTCCAAGAGGGTCCCCCACACTCCAACCAATCCTGGACATCACGTCCTTGGAATCAGGTAGGAGCTAGTCCAAGTATTCCCCACCAGCCACCATGGGGATGTCAAGTCATCAGTAGCAACTCTACAGATTCTTAAACAACAGCAAAAGCTGATACAGACACAGCCTTCTTTGCCAGAGTTCCATGAGTGTTTAAGAACAGACACAGGCTCCAGTAATCCAGCTTCAGAGTTCACAGCACAACAGGGCTCCAGCTACATCTTGGCAGGCTCCTGGTACTGCTACAATGCAAAGGAAGGATGCTGAATTACTTCATTACCATTCTCATCTTCTGTGAAGACTGTCTGGCCCTTGAAGACTTTTGTTCCTACTTGTATCTCTCCTGGCCTCATGAAGGGCCCGCTTATCCCGTAGTCCTTGCACAGCCTGGTGAGGATCTCGCTTGGCTTGGCTGCGTCTCGCCAGGCATTGTACCCTTCTCTGCAAGGAGGGAACAGAGTGAAGCAACATGGGTGAGGTTTCCTTCAGACAGTGCACTGACAGATCAGGAATTTCTGTGTAGAGATTTGGTTTGTGCTCAGTAGCCCTGATATCTGCTCAGTCAAATTTTCCTTTGTCCAGCACTGCATCTCACTTGAGACACTGCCTCTGTCTGTTTAGGTCCTTGGAGATCAACCTTTCTCTTAAAACACAAAAGCTGAGGCAGCCTTGCCTACAGCTTAGATAAAATAAAAGCATGGGTATGCTTCTCATGAGAAGAAGGAGCAGAGCTTGTTACCTGTTGTACCTAAAGGATTTGAGTTTACATGTGCTGCCTCCATTCAAGGAAAAATATTCTGCAGATGCAAAGGACAAGCTCAGGTTATCTGGGATCTGCAATCAGCACATGAAATCTCTCACATTGGAGAATGAGCTGGCAAGGAAAGTTTTGGGGTTTGGTCTATGTTCCTAGATTGCTTTGTGACAGTGTCCACCCTTGATTTGTGGATAAAATGAGAAACAATCATAGAAGAGCCCCAAACACACATCTCCCAGGTAGTGCCCCACCCCAGGGCAGCAGAGTTATTTTAGATTTACTTTCTCTGCATTAATTAATTTTTATGCACAAGGTCCTTGAGAGTGCAGCTGTCTGGCAGGGACTCAGCCTCACTGCCCCACAGTTCACCCCATTACAGAGGTTGTGTCAGCAGCCTCTGCTCCTGCTCCCCCAGTGCCACACCAGTGCCACCAGCCTTGCTGCAATCACTCCAGCTGCAGCTGAATAGCAGAGAGCAAAGTAGAGCCCTGGCATGACCTCTCTGAGAGACTTTTCCCATTTGCCCTTTATGCCTGTCCAAAGGCAGTTTATCATGCAGGTATGTTGTAAACATCAGCTGTTTACTACCTACAATACTTCTTGAACCAACAGTGCTGTTAATTTAAAAATATCCACTTCCCACTGAGGCTGGAAGCTGCCCAGAGCCACCACTAAGCTCTTTGGTGAGTTTTAATTAAAATACCCTCTGTGACACTTCTGTGCTGGAGAAAGCATAATATCTGGAACACATCTGTAATTTCTCCTTCAAGTCAAGTCACTCACTGTGAGCTCTGTTGCTGCCTGAAGAAGTACTTACATTTCATACTGACTCTGTAACCCACAGGTAGCTCGATGTCTGCTGTAGAAACGATTTTCCAAATCAATTTTAGTCTCTCCAATAAGATCATCTGCCCCAATGAAGTCATGGTCATAGATCAAGACTTTGAGCAATGAATCCTTGGGGAATGTAGCTTGGATTTCAAATGATCTACAGGAAAAATTGAGACCTACATGAAGTCAAAACAATTCTGAAACCTAAAAGGTTAGGCTAATTAATGCCATGCAAACAGTGTGTGAATGGTGTCTCTTCTAATATGCAATGGGCTCTTTTGGTAGTACCTTTTCCTTCAATTAAATATTTGAACATGCTGGAAACATACAGTGTAAAAGTATATCCTTTCACCTGCTTCCCTAGCACCCTGTGTACTGTCCTTAGATTGCTCCTACAATCCTCAATCCAGTAAGGCTAATACAGTATGTAAGGGGTCTCACACATTTTTCAGAACCCCCAAAAGGGATATTTAAGTCTTTCCTGTTTTCTTGTAGGCTAAGTATTGAATATATGAATCTGGGGCACCCAGCAAAATTACCAAGCAAAAGTTTTAAATAAATCTCAAAAAAGCAAAGATAAGAACTCCTTGCTCACTTGCTTCATTTTTCAGGAATCAATATTGTTGAGATGTTATGTGAAGTTGAAAATATAAACAAGATTGTAAAATAGATTTGACAAATTAGTGAAAGACAAGACATCCTGATCACCACAACTCTGTCACCAGATTTCTCCAAAGCACAGAAAAACCTGAGCTTTGTCTCCTGAAGGATGAATTTTCTACTTTTCCCCCCATTCTAGGGTCTTTCAGTCCAAAATAGCATAGTTTCTCTGTCTTAATGTTCTTCCACCCCAATTCAAAATATTTTCCACCTTCTTAAAATAGGGAAAATTACTGGAAAAAAACACCTATTAGCTATTAGCATTAAAAACGTACATAACTACAAAGCATTGGTAGTGCAAACTGGATATTCACTCATAGCTTGTCCCTGTCTCCCCCATTCAGCAGGCTGAGTTCAAAAATTCATGTCTTAGAATTATGAGATTTATTTAGCCTCTATTTAGCCTGAAACAGCAACAAATATTGTGAAATCACAATTTACTGTTGATATTTATTTTGCTTTAAACTTAATGATTGCATTAATTTTCAAAGACAATTATCATTTGTTTGACAATTATCATTTGACAATTATCATTTCCTCTCACAGATTGCATTACTTGGTATGTTTTGATGGGTATGAAAATGAAATATTATCATACAGTGTGACACCAATTTCCAATGTTTTACCATCAGAATTACAAAACATGCAAACAGGCAGAAATCTGCATATAGAAAACACTTAGTAACAGCAACAGTGGTAGCAAGAGATAAAGCACAAATTACACTGAATACAAAAAGAAGTCATCACTGACCTTCCAAATATAGGGTTTAGCTGCTTGGGGATGTAGTTTTCCCTGTCTTTAATTTCTGTGTTGCCCAGCCTCAGCACAATGTAGGGGTCTGACTTGCCATCTGGATCAGCTGGGCTGAGGTTAAAAGCCTGTTAAGAAGAAAAATTATGTCCTCAAGAAGTTTGCTTAAATACAGCAGGGTCTCTACACAGGACTCTGGTTTTCCTGCCCAGTCCTGGATGTTCTGAAAGTTCAGGGGCTTTGCCTGCCTTATGTAATGTAAAATTTGGGCTGTAGTTTTGTAGGCTACTACAAAAAGATGATCTGGAGGAGAAGAGTGTTTGCAAAGCTGGAAGTGTCATCCCATCACTAAGAGAGAAAAAGCTGAGCAGGAGAGGCAACGCCAAGGAAGAGGTTGCTGCACAAGTGCAGGTAGAATTCAGGAAAGATTTACCCACAAATATTGTTCCAGATCCTTGAGCAGTGCAAACTAATTCTTTATAGAATCACAGAATTATAAAGGTTGGAAAAGACCTCTAAGTCTTTATATTTATTCAGGAAGTAAAACAATCTCTTCATATTTTGTTGCCACAGTCTCTCTGCATGCCATCTTTCTGTCTCAGATTACCTGCAACTCTCTTGCTTCTCTGAAATAAGTTTCTTCTACCTCCCACAACATTCTCTTGTCTTGTGCTCTTTATTTCTACTTTACCAACCCCAAAATTTATTCACATGTAGAACTTTCATAGTATGCTATTCACAGCCCCTCAAAAATATGCTACCACATCCCCCTTACTGAGGTTTTATTTAAGTGTGTGTCATTTTGAATAACTCTACTCATTAAAAGTGGCTGCATTTGCATATTGTGGCTGGAACAGGTTGTCTATACTATGTTAGTTATGTATCTAGAGCTTTTAGTTTGAACAAGTGATTCTCCAGCCTTGCAAAAATCTCCAGATTTATTGTGAGGAATATATATAATATTTTTTGCTCTGAACACACTTCTTTTTTTTGTATGAAACATTGTCTGAAATATGACCAGAAAAAACCCAAACCCCATGGATGAGGATTTTCAGAAGATTTGCTGCAAAGACATTTAAACTGAGTTGAAAAGGAAAAGTCCAAATTATTACATGGTTAAAAGAGTATCTCTCTACTTACTGCCACAATATAAACCCTGATGAGCACTTTGACAGAGTGGTTTGGGGGTATCCCTTGCAGGATGCGGGGCTGCCCTCCATCCAGCAAGCTGCCATCATTGGGACTTGGGTATATGCAGAAGGAGCCCTGGAAATACATTGACTCTCTTGAAAACAGATCAAGTGCAGTCAAAACCAACCCTTTCAATGAAAAAACATCATTCATGCAACCTATTTTGTGGTAGCCCTCAGAGGGAACCCAAACTTTTAAAATATCTTTTCTCTACAATATGGTTCTAGGTTTACAGAGACTATCATATCTGGATATTTACAAGGAGTACCTCCATGCCTATTGACTATTTAAAACTAATACCTGTAGGTGCTCTAAATCCAGTTTTCTTATCATAAATATTTTTAAAAAATATTTTGACCTTAACTGTATATTGGCAAATCAGTAATTCCATTGAATGAGTTTCCTAATGGTGCGACAGGAATCCAACTGTATTTTTGTAATGCCTTGGGAAGGCTGACCTGGAACAGAGACTAAACAGAGCTAGGAGAACAAAGTAGGTATTTATTAAAAGGCCTTTAGGGATACACGTTGGGCAGTACAAGAGCCTGGCCAGGGCTACACCTAAAATGGACCCAAAATGGTCATAAAAAATGGACCAGTCATGAAGTCTCACACTTTTATAAGTTTTCGTCCAATATTTGCATATTGGGGCTAATTGTCCAATTACAGTTTCAGTCTCATCCTTCTTGTTTTTTCTCTTCAGTTCACCATTGTTTATACTTTTGTGATTGAAACTTGTAAAGGTTGTCCTTGGTCTCAAGCTGGAAAAGGATTTGTTTTGTCTACCTGCCCTGTGAAGAGAACTGGCTAACACTTAATATGAGGGTCAGAACGGCACCCCTAGGCAGCACAGAACCTGAAAAACATGAAAGCTAAAACTTAAGGCATCATTTGCAGCTCACATAAATCAATATTGATTCATGTTGCTGAGTAGTTCATACTGCCTGAAAGCAATTAACAAGTCGTTTGGATAGGAATCTGCATCACAAGCTAATTGAGATATCAATGAGTTTAATCAGTTCTTCTAAACTACAAACAAATCCTAATAACATCACTCAGGCTTTGGACTTATCAGATTGCCTTATGGAGCCCTGGATGAAGCTGTATCTGTCACTTAAATGACACAAAATTACATATAAAGTTCTGTAACTGATAGTGTAGAAACCAAGTTGCATTAGTGGAACCTGGACTACATAATATATCTCTTCTCCTTCAAACTCTTTGTGACTCCTGATTTCAAAACAGAAGTGAACACCTGGTACTGGATGATGCTTTTTTTCTATCGGATAATGGGAAAGAAAAAAACTTGGCTCTAGATATAATAAAACTAATTCTATTTACAACAGGCTATCAATGTCTGTTTCTTTCATCCCCAGCATACCTGAAATATGTATTAAAACCTAAATTCTCTAAATTATTACCCATTTAATCAGCATTAAAGCTTACCTTAAATTTTCCTATTATTCTGTCTTCAGCATCAGCATGAACTTCATCATTAGATTTTCCTCTTAAGAGCTGGAAAGTTTTCACCCAGTCCTCAAAATTATTAAATTCACTCTCCAAGTCTCCTTCATAAATCTTTGAAAATAGAAGAATGCTTATATTTTGTGGTGCAGGTAATATATTTATAGAAACTTTTTTATTAGAGAATGAATAGAAATTCATTTTGACCAAAATACAGACTGTAATAAAAACCAAGGTTTTGCAAAAGTCCTTGAAGAAAAAAGTTAATTCCCCATTTAAAACAGGACCAGTTTTATCCTCAGCCAAAGTCTTTCCCCAACTATTGAAATAACACATTAATGAAGCAGGTAAAAGTGAATCTGGAGGGGCCAAAATGAACATTTGTAAACACTGATGTGAATGAAAAATTGTGGATGTCCTGCTCTTAGCTTCTGTTTCCTTGCTGCACTGTGCCTTTGTTGAACTGACCCATTCTATTGTGTTAATGTGTCAAAGCTTGAGAGCAAAGCAGACAATAAAAAAGTGCTGTGGGGAGTTTTAGGATAGCTCAAAAGACAAAATAATTTTTCAAAGAACATGTTTTTTCAATAGTCTCCCCCAGCAATTCATCAAGCATGAAAGAGAAGGGCCTATACTACTGCCATCTCTTTTAAAATGGAAACAGCAGTTTCAAATTCCCATTTATTCAGCTACAATCTAATCAAAACTGTCCTAATCTTTTCAAACCTCTCATCTCTCCAGACATTTTGCACAACCCATACAGTTTTCTTTGAATTCCTTCTATCATTACCCAAACAAATCTAATGTGAGCTGAGGATTATTTCCCATCAGGGAGGATGCAGCAGCCATCACAGCAATGCTTTCCATCTCTTTTTTAAGATATTTTAATAGGCTGCAATATTTCTAACATGCAACTTGGGATTTCCAACTACAGTATTTTACATGCAAACAATAAAACTGAATTTTACTGAAGTCTCTCTGGGTTTGTGTACACCAGTAAATTCTATGTCTTAGACCAAGTGGGCCACATTCACCCTATGAGTCCCTGGTTTCCTCTGTGTCCCTTGTGCTGAAGGGCATTATCACTATAACTTCATGTGTTTTATTCATTTTAAAGTGTCTGAAATATATGCAAGGAGGGTTTGCCAAACTCAGCTGCTGATGTCAAACTTTGGAGAGACAATGAATAACGACAGCCCTACCTCAGCCTTACTTTTCTCTTACCTGCAGTGTTGCTAGGTTTGGAGTTTCCTTTTGTACCCTTTTCAATGTCTTATCCTTCTTCTTTTTGTCTGGCTCATCCTCTATGATCAATGCTATGTGGTCAGAACTCTGCTTATCTGCAGAAATTTAATGACATCATGCATGTCTTAGTAAGCAAAGCACATAAAATGCTTCAGACAAAGATATAAAATACATTTTTAAAGAGTCCCTCTTGTGCTTTACTGGTCCTCCCAGGCAGAGGTGGCAATTTATGCTCTCTGTGGCTACCAGTCTTCATAATGAGCTTGTTGGACCAAGTCCTGTATGACCCTGTCCCGGATGCCACCCACAGACCACCCTTTTCCTCCCTCTCTGACTCCCCCCCTATGCAAATAAACAGATCTTAACAGCTTTCACATAAAATTTAAGGTTTATTTAAAGCTGAAAGCTGTTGTTTAGGCTGACAGCTATGACAGATATCAGTATGACCCAAGGAAGGATGATCCTTCTCTGCTTAAAGACATCATAAAACAGGTGTATCTCACCTGGTGAAAGCTTAGAAGTGTGAGAAGAGGGAGGAGGTACACCAGACTAAAGTCAGATTCCAAACACTGAGTTGGGAATTCCCAACAAAAAGAGGGTGAGGCTTCAAAAGTTAAGCTGAAGTAGTTCAGTTCTTTGGCTGAAATCTGGATTTTAAGTTCACTTCAATTTTTTGAGTAGTTCCTGCGTGTTTAACAGCTCTAAATGTTTAGAGATACATATTTCGTGGCAGAGATGTCCTGTATGTATAATGCTTATCATCACAGGTGAAAATTCATAACAAAAATGATCAGAAGAGAATTTACAAGGTTTGAAATCATCAGTCAGAACCAATATGCCACAACTGCCTGAATAGCCTGTGGGTGGATGTCATAACTGTAAATTAGCATCACATTCTTGTAGAACATTTCCTATGTAAATATTTCCTCCATTTGGACAAGTGAGCTTCACTCATCTTCTCATCTCATCTCTCAGCAGGCCTAATGATCACTGAAGCACCATTATCTGCTATCCCCAAGGTGATGTCATGTGATATTTAGGTCATGTCCTTCATTCAGAGCAAACTCAACAACCTCTTTAAACCTTTAAATCGCCTCAGTCACTGAGGGAGTGTGGTCAGCTCTGGCCCAAAAAGGTGATTAACTTCATTCTGAATAGCAGCTCTGTATAAACAGTAAATATTTCTTTATTTGCCCAGCCTTCTCAAGCAGACATATTTGTCCAAACCCAAAATTTTCCAGAGTTCAGTTTGATTGTGGCAGGACCTGGTGAGCCATGGAATATGTATGGAGACATACATACATACACACTCAGAGCCAGTTTCTGGCCAATTCTTTTAGATTCTTGTGAACAAAAAATAAAATCCCAGAACCTGAGCTAGATAAAGTTTTCCAGCTATGGAAATAACACACAAGTCTCCTACCAGAGGCTGTTCCTGCATCACTGATCCTGAACTGGATTCAAAATTGAGAGGAGTTTCTTTTCCGTAACCTGTTACAAATGCAGCCTAAGATCAGGCTAATGTCTATCTTGTATCTTTAGGACTTTGACTTTGCTCATCTTTGTGCTCGATACCTGAATGATAGGAAATTCACGTTAACCCAACACTGGCTGTGAAGTTTTAACTTACCCATCATCTGATCAGCCTTAGAGAAAAGAGCCCAGTACACCAACAGTAACCAATGTTACCAGACATTAGTTGCTGCCAGTAAAATAGTAGAGAAAAGATACTAGAAAAAGTACTGGTGCAAAATAATAGAAAATTGTAAATAATTTACTTACTGTCTTCAGGTTTTCCTTCACTGGAAAAAAATCCTTTTGCCTTTCAAAAGAAAAACACAATGGACAAAATCCTCATTATGAGTGTAATACTGAAAAGGAATTACTCAGCAGTAAATCTACGTTTACAACATTGCTCATCCATGAGAGTTTTGGGCACGCTGGGTGACTCACCTTTTGCATTTTGAACACAGAAGCATAGTATTTTGACCACCAGTCAATAACATTTTCAGCTGATTCATCTGCAATGGTTCTTTTTTTCCTCTTTGTTGACCGTCGGATGGATTTTTTGATATCCTACCAAATGATGGCCAAAGCAGTAGAACTGATTAAAACTGTTAATCACCTGACTCACAACATTCAGCATGAACAGCTGTATACACAGAAAATTTCAGCCTCTGAGAGTTAAATAAAATGCAATATGAATTCCTGTCTCTGTCTTTTATTCTAAGACATTTCATCATGATCACCGTATTATTAAAGCTATCTCTGCATTTTCTACTGACTATGCCACAACTTTAAACACTGGAGACACTGCCACAGGAGCAACCCATACAATAGGCATATCTGCACACATAATACATAATGATGTTTCAAGGAATGCAAACATTCATATATAAATTGGCTTCTCCCACTTGAATCTGCAAGTATTTTAATAATCTATTAGTGGAAGTAATGAAATTCTCTGGGGTCAAAGCTGTATTGTGAACTAGTTCTCTTGAGGGCAAGATAATGTGGGTGTCAACATCAATATCCCAAATCTCTAAACCTGGGGTCAACAGATTACCTCTTTATAAGGAAGGAAGTCAGCTGATAGTTTCAGCTGTACCCACCTTCTGTTTCTTCTCTTTCGCTGGCTCAGAGGCAGAGTGCTCTGGTTCAGTGGCAGGAAGTGCTGTGAGGGATGGCTCTGGCTCTACCACTGTCCCTTTACCCTGCTCCACCTCAGCGTAGATGTCATCAGCTAAAAATGGTTCCTCTTGGGATAGCTCAGCAGGCTGGGATGACTCAGGTGAAGCTGAGACTGTAACTTTGCAAGTTAGGTAAGATTATGACAGAAATACTGACATAGCATTTGATGATCATCAAATACTCATGTGATTAAGGGTTTGATCCTGTGCTCAGTATAATAAAGCACACTTCTAAGTGTAAAACTCTAAGAAGGTCCATTGTCTTTTTATTTGGGGTCAGAATTGAACACTTACCTTTCTCAGTTCCTGCAATGTCTACTCTGTTAGGTGCAGCTTGAGGACCTAATGAGGTTTTACATAGGAATTGCTTCAAACAGTTGATGGTATGTGTTCCAACAAGAGTACTCCTCCCAAATGCTCTCCAGTCGACCACACAGATGCTTAGTGGTGGATGCAAGAGTTCATTTTCAGGCAGCTCCTAGAGCAGGAGACAGACAGCAGCATGAGAGAATTGCTAGAGAACATAGAACACGTATAGACTATTTCTCATGCACAGCAATAAGGCTTCTACTCTTCCCTCCCTCCCTCCCTCCCTCCCTTCTCCTCCTTAGCCACGAACATATTCATAATGCAAAATGCATTCAGCATAGGCAATATGATTTTGGTTTTCTGCAAAAAAAGCTTTGTTCTTTAAAATACCGACTGTGCTGCTGAGATGAATCACATGCTCTCATTGAAGCATCTCTTGTTAGAATAAACTGGGAGAATCAGGAGCATTCAGAAGGATGGAATGCAGCACTGGAAGTTGTGAGTCTTAATTCCACTGCTGCTGTGTTGAAGGCTATTGACCTTGCCTCAGTTTACCCAACAATGAGATGTGAACCCTGGGTAGTTACCTGCCTTATAGGATGAGCTACCAAGAGGAAAACAGCCCTAAGGACAATACAATAGGAGCTGAAAGTACTGTAGAAACTGTACTTCAGTATCCATGTTATTGTTTTGATATACTTTTCTCAAGAGCAAATTGAATAGACTGTTTTATTCTGATGGTGACTGATTCTGAAAGTGCCAGCTCTTATAACCCAACCAGTGATACATTACTTTGCACTTCATAAAAGCAGGTGTGACAGTGTGAGAAGGTACTGAGCTCATAAGCCAGAAATCATCAATCCCCTCAACAGTCCAGTAACACACAAAGGAAATTTGCAAGAATGGAAAGAAAACAAAGGAAACTGAAAGCTACCCAGCAAAATTGGAAAGGAGGAGGAAAAACACTAAATATATTTCTGTTGGCTGCCCACAAGTTCCAACCCATCCGTAAAAATCTGGTTGCAACATATTTTCTTATCTACTTGGTACTTAACATGAAGAACATAATTTTCTTTTATCATATGGTTGTAACAGGAATCTTTTAAAGCATTTTCAAATCAGTAGCTTTTGCACAAGAACTGACATCCCTTAGTATTTAATCAAGACACCAAAGGAATTATTTGACAAGAAAGGAAGGGTAATGATAATTAACACCTTGTCTGACCAGAGAACAGACAGAGGCAAAGGACAGCATGCTGTACACACCACTTCAAACCAGTCTGCAAGGCCAGTGAAGTTGGGATTTTTCTTGTAGCTCTGTATGACAGAGGATTTGACTCCTTTGCCTGCACACTCGATGAGAACCTGGGGCCGATCTACCGAGAGGAGCTGGACTTTCTTCAGCTCTCGAACACCCCAGAACAGGACCTGTGGTGTGCAGAGAGAAACACTGTTAGCCTGCAGAAACTCTGCCTTGGCATGGGGAAATGGGCTAGTAAGCAGCTGGTGTGAAAAATGCAGAGTGAGTGGCAGTGAATAGTGAGGCTGGGCAGCACCGGGCACTGCAGTGATAGGAAAAGCTGCCGCTTTTCCCATCTTTCTACTGTAAGGCTATTTTGGACACAAATCATCCAAGAGAGAAGGGTGGGGAAGGTGTAGACATTTGTAGACAGGCAGAAGGCATTGTTTGGCTGAAGTCTGGGACCCAGAAAAAGCCTGTGAGATAGCTGAAGCCAAACTTCAGCTCCAGTGATACCATTTGCAAGGGGAAGCTCTCCATCTCCTGTGGACACTTCCTTGGCTGCACAGTGTGGATCCACCAGCCACACTTTGCCACAAGAGAAGTCTCTTCCCAGCAGGTCAGGATTGAGACACAGCCCCACTGTTCCCCTCAGTGGAAGCACAGCCTTGCATGCCCTTATATGCTATTTTCATGTGAATCTTATTGATCAAGATGGTAAAATCATCAGTTACAGTTCAACAAGAGAATAAAAGGGGATGAGATTAGGAAAGAGAAATAGACAAAGTTTGTCACCTCCACTCTGTATTTGCTTAAAACAGGCCGTATGTTAGCTGGGACTGGGTAAATCTGGCCAATATCTGGTGGATCCAGTGGGGGAAGTCTGTCTGGATCTGACTCAGGAATCTGAAAAATGAAGCAGTTGTAATTCAGGCTGGTTTTTGGAAGAATAAAACCAGTAGAAGAGTATCTGTTGATAATGGTACATAGAACACACCAATTTAATAGTTTTATAAGAAAAGTTGCAGAGCAGAACAGTTGTACTGTGAGTGTGATTTGAAATGGTCTCTCTCTGTGATGCTAAAACATACAGTAGAAAAAATATTCAATACATTTGCTTTATGTGCATTTCGAAAAAAGGCTCCTTTTACCTAGTAGGACATAGTTTGCCCTAAAGACATGAATGTACTGAAGCAGGGTAATTCTACTTACTAAAAATGGAAAGTATGCTAACTCTGTTTAACAAAAATCCTGAGCAAAACTGCTTAGAAGACTTCCACAGGAAGATTCTAGATGTGATTCTAGTTAAGGTAAGCAGACAGTGCACATCATCAAAACCACACATTTGCTGGAGTGACTGGATACTCTCCAGCTGTTATGGAATAGTGTTCCTGCATTATTGGTGCTCTCACTATTTGAGAACTTCCAAACAACCTCTCCAATATTAGGGCTGAGTCTTCTCTGTGCAGCTACTAAACTCTTGTGGCAGGCAGCACTTCTGTTCTTTGTGTGTGATTGCACAAGGACCTGCCCCATGTTCAGGAGCATATTTGGGTGTACATGACTGCCCTGTTCCAGCTGGGTGGGAGGAGAGCAGACTCTGAGGCATGACCATCTCTGCCTCTTGCTGTGCCCCATGCTCTCCTGCCTGCTTGTGCACCTTCTGTGACAAAGCTCATTGGCTTCATTTCCCAACACCTTCCTAATTTTTAACTTTTTAAAGTTAAAAACTGTAAATACCTTCTCATTCCATAGCAGGAAAGGTCTGAAGCCTGGCCTGATTTAGAAAATTTCTACATAAAACAGTGGAAGTCAGCACATGAGGATGCATCCTGTCAGAATCTCAGGCTAAGGCAGCAGGGAACAACCTCCAGGCTGAGCTCTTCTCAGCTCTCACTTGAAGCATGGTACTAAGGAGTACATGGTACTAAGCAGCCTCTGCAAAAAGAAGCACAACCTCTGGACTGTTCCTAAGCTAACTTGTTACTACTGAGAGGGGAAGCAGGTGAGATACAGCTCTCAAAGGGTCTGTGAAATTGAAGTCTTCTGCTTCATTTAACCAGGTTATCTGTCTATGTGCAGTTGTGTGGGAGTCTAATTACTAAAAGGGAGAAAGGATGTGTTCCTTGGTACCTTGTAGGTGGAGGAAGAGATGGGTGGAAAACATAATAACTGGAACAGCACCTGCAGCAGAGGTGAGTGTTCAGATAATTACCAGCAATAATTCACGTGCACATGTGATCTGCATTTCATCAGTAAAAATCCAAATCAATTAATTTAATAACTGCAGAGATCAAGAGTTGAAAAATGATCTAGTACTCAAATGATAGTAGAATAAAATACCTGTATAAAAGTTTACAAAGGGATTTTTGGTTTTTGATTTAAAAAAATCAATAAACCCTGAGTTCATTCTGAGCAAAAGCAAGACTCTCAGCACCCATTAGTCTGTATTTTTTTTTGTGTACTCTTTCTCTGAATGCCAGGATGCTTCATTGTAAGATTAATTTTATTGCTTTAGCAAGACACAGCATTCATTTTGAAAGGAGAAAGGAGCATCCACTTCATATACAACACTCTTCAGCTGAACCAAACAGTATCTGCAGATCAGAGTTAACAAGAATGCTTCACCATAGGAAAAGTTATGGGTTCAGAATGAGAATAAATCAGTGATGAGTGAGGTTTTTTCCTTCCTCAGGAATTCCCTGATGTTGGAAAAAGTCAACAGCATATCAGCTCTCGGAGTGCTTTGAGTCCTGGCAGTTTCATTTCACAAAAGGAAATAAAATCTTGAAATCAGAAAACAAAGTGTAAAAACCCTCTGGAAAGGAGAGTGGATAAAATAAAATTCAATTGAAAAAAAAATAAAGGAAATTTGGAAAAGGAGAGAATAAAATGAAATGGATTGGGAGGAAATAAGGTGCACTGAAAAGAACCAAAAATGGCCAAAATAATACTCACTGAAATCTCAAAATGAGGGAACAAAGTGAAACAAAGTGAGAGGAGAAGAAACGGATGAAATTAAATGCTTGGGGAAAAAAAAAAGAAGAAGAGAGAGAGAAAATTCTGAAATTAAGTGAAAACAGTAACATGGAATGGGATGACATGAAGTGTACGAAAATGGACCAAACCTTGACAAACGGTTCTCACTGAAATCACAAGATTTCTTTCCTTTCATGAAATGAAGTTGTCAACTTTCTAGAGAATTCTTAGAATATATTTGAATATATCCCCTAAAGAGTGTTGCTTCTTTATCCCAAAAGATAGTAAAATAAAATATGATATATAACTCTTCTGGTCACCATAAAGTGAAATCATAGAAAGGTTCACTCACACCTCTATAATATCTTAGACTTAAACCACTGACAATGTAGGACTAAGATTGGACCCAGCCATACTCAGGCTCCTCTCTGAGAAAGAGTTTAAAAAGGAAGATGATCTGTTCTGCACCATGTGACTCAACAGGAGGGCTTTTCTAATGAACTTTGTCTGAAGCTCTCACTCTGTCCTGAGACACCAACATAATGAGGAAATATTTCACATGGTGTTATATTCCAGGCTTTCACCAAAAACATAATTAGTTATCATGATTAAAAGCCTGTTCTATCTGTTATGGCATTCTACATTTTTCTCATTTCAGACTTCCGAATAAACTGTAGTAGGTTTTCAGCAGATGGAAGTTACCTCATACTTGTGGCTCAGCAATTTTCAGTGAAATTGCCTGAAATCCCATCATAATAGACCTCAGTCCTGCATCTACCAGGACTGAATTTTCCTTTTGTTTTGCAGCTTGAAACCATGTAATGTTTCTTTTAATATAGTAGGGGTATCTAAAAACTCAACCTCCCTAATCCAATCCTTATTAGTCACCATTTCATTTTCCTAAGAGTGAAGGCAGTATTGGGAGCTTCCAGGCTGGTAGTCAGGGCCATGTGCTTCTCCGAACAGCAGGTCATTGAAGTGGCAGTGGGATTTCACAGTTTCTCAGGCCAGAGCACAGTTTAGGGCAGGGCAAGTGAGAGGCAAAGGAGGCCTACAGTGTGTGAAGGGCTGGCAGTGGTAGTGTGTGATTGTGTGTGTGAGCAGTGGCCCTGACAAGGTGGAAGGGGTGACAGGAGTTGCATGGGAACTATGAGGCCCAATGGCTCCAGCTGCAGTTCCTATTAATTCAAGATAGTCATGGACCCTGATGCCATGGCAGCTTTTGTGACCCCCAGGGTGTAAAAGTGTAATTGTCAAGAAAATTTACCTCCAGAAGCTCAAATGTGGCAAGAAGGTCTCCTCCTGAAAGACTTCCACAGTGCACGGGGTGGTAGCAAAGTTTTGGTGGTTCATAGTTTTGGTGAGCAAGTGTCACCACAGGGGCAGCCACTGTAGACCCAATATATTCAGCCTTACCCTAAATAAAGGAGAATACAGGAGTCAAATACATTTGGATTTCACAATGCCTATAGGAGCCAAGATGATGCAGAGCTTAGTATTTATGAAAAAAACCTTCTGAAGGAAAGGCCAAGGTAAGATGCAAGGCAGCTATGAAAAGGAAGAGCTGAGTACGTATTAGCTCTTCAGAGTATCCAAAATTTCTGAAGTATATATTTAATCAGTGAGACTGCATCAGAGTCTGCATGGTCTTGACCCAGACTTAGATACGATATTTACAGTGGTGTTCAAGGGATCTGGGGACAAGATGCCTCTGATTTCTATAAGCTGGTCTTTGGGAGCAAGATTCACTTGGGGAAAATACAAGGCTATGCAGTGAATCTCAGGGCTGTTCTCAGATGTTAAACTGCAAACCACAGTAACACTGAGCTCTGTTCAGCAAGGTGATCCATTTAAAGCCTATTCAGTGACTCAGCTTTGCTTTCAGTAGGATGTAAAAGCCCAGAATTTTAGAGAGAAGAATTTTGAGTTTACCACTGCGTCATCATCATACAGCTCGATGACAATCTCTGGTGGGAACTGGGCGATCTCCTCTTTGTCACCATGAAGCACAATGCTGTTGAAAAGCAGTGTCTGGTTCCAGGTGGGGGACAGTGTCTGAGAAATGATCTAATGGAAGAGAGGAGATGTTTAATGAGCTGTTTGGTTGAGTGTCCTTCAGCATGACATGCTCATCTGCTGGTGACCTCTTTTTCCACAGCCTGAACAATGCCATGTCTGACACATTTTTCAGCCTCTCCTCCCAGCCAGGAGAATATGAATCTTTCACTTTTAGGCTGGTACCTCCAATTTCTCTATTTCCCTGTTTGCCTCCCAAATCCCTAACAAGCATATCAGTACATGACAACCAGTCTGCAGACAAACCTCAGTATTAAAGTTACAGGAAAGCTGTTGGTTTAGGAAAGCAGGCACATGCCAAGTGCTATTAAAATAAAGCCCTGAGGCCAGTTTTCACTTCTTCAGGGCACATTCTTCTAATCTTACTTCTAGTTCTGTGTAAAGTAATGACACGTAACACTTTATGAAAAAGAAAGAAGATATTTTCATGAATCACTCATAAGAAATCAAAATCAAAAAAGCTTTTGATTTATTGTAATTTGAATTAGATGGATGCTTATACTATTTCATCATAGAGAATGTTTCAATTGTCTAGGCAGAATATATATTTAACAAAGATAACAGTTAAAGAGGGAAAATGTGTCAACTGCAAAATTATTCATTACCTGCTATCATTTTTTTGAATGGAAATAAGGTTCTTTACTACCTTTTATTGGCACGTGGCTGACACTTATGAAAACATGCAAGTTTTCAGCTGCAATATTTTATTCAGGCAGTGAATAAACTTAACATTTCTGTGCCTATAAACACCTATTTTTCCTGGGCCAAATTCTGCTTTCCAGAATCTGGTGCATCTAGACACTAATTTAATTGGATTAATTCACCATCTTCTATAAGAAGGTAAAATTACATTGGAAAAAATCAATTAATAACCTTGAGGCAAAAGTAGCACAAGTAGGCGTTTACAATTTAGACAAAGGTTTTTATTTTTGCTGCCTTTGGCACATGAAACAAAACTTGCTTTGTAACAGAGTAAAATGTCAGAGGAATTTTAGAATTAATTAAATTAAATCAGTCTTCTGTGAAGTTTTAGGGGGAGGATCTGGATGAGAGGATTTTTTTTTTTTCTGAAGCAAGACTGTATTTGGTGTGAAGCAAGATCAACTTGGCTCAGCAAATTCTGTTTGTGGCATGATTTTCAGAATTCCTTCCAGTTTTAACTCCAGGGAAGTTGTAAAGGGCTCAGGACCTTTGAAAGTCAGGCTCCATGTTCTGTGAGGGACCATCCTCCTGCTCACTTGCCCAGGCTGTACTTCAACCCTTCTTGCTGAAACTCTGTAGAAATTTCCACTTCTCTCTAGAGGCCATTTGATCCCTGGAGTTCCTGAGGGAGATGGGACACTATACCCTACTGGGCATATTTTAACAGCCTTTAAGTCTCCCACCTCTCTTTTTTCAGCTCATTTACATTTTAACACTCTAGAACCACAAGTGTGCTTTGCCACATTCCACCACAAAAGGCCTGGCTCATATGGCTACAGAAGCCACAGAAAGGTCTTCACTCTGCTCAGTGACTAAATGCATAAAATGAGGGTTCATCCTGATACCCACATTTATACCTAGCAATGACAGCAGTCCAAATTTAAAATACATAAATAAAGATGCGAAGAAAGGTACTTGCTACAAAATTCCAGTAGCCCCACAGAATCTGATATCTGAGCTAAAATAAACTAGGACTGCTCCACCCCTTATTAGAGTAGTGGGTAACAGGTAAACTTCTGCCTTGTTTGCAGTGGACTCTCAGGATCTTTAACAGCAGGCATCTAACTTTTCCTGCTAGGTACCTCCTTGCAAAATCAAGGTTTTCCCTTTCCACAGCTGTCCCAGGGTGACTTCATGATGCTTGAATCCCCAGTCATCTGTGTTAGATATTGTGTTCTGTGCTGTTAAGACTGGTTCTGAGAGTGAAGCAGGGAGAAGGAGAAGTGCAGAGTTTATTTTGAGAAGCTGCACTCACTCTGCACATTCCACATTCTGCATTCTGCTCCTGGAGTGTGCTCATCTGCAGCACGGACAGACAGAGGGACAGAGATCTCCTGGGCTTTTAGTCAGCTTAGCTAGCTGAGGCAGAGAAGTTCCCTGGACTGATTTTTTTCTTTTTCTTGGGACTGTTTAAATCTTCTCTGGACTGAAAAACCCAGAAGAGCACTGGGAGCTCACACCTGTGGCCCACTGGGGTTGGAGCAGTGCCAGAGGGACTGACAAGAGACTGAGCAAGCCGAGCTACACCAATGGTGAGGAATTCCTCAGTTTCTTATTTTCAGAGTGGTGAGAGGTTTTATTGTTTCATATTATTCATTTTTTGTGCTTGCGGGAGCTTTGTTAAATAGAGAGCTTTTTCCCCTTTTCTCTAAGGAGATTTTTTTCCCAGAGCAATCATGGAGGGGCCGTTAGGGTTTGCTTTCCAGAGGGACCCTATTCAGAGGTTTTCTCCCAAATTTGCCCTAAACCAGGATAATAGCCTAATTGTGAAAAACAAAACAACAACAAAAAACCACAACAATAACAAACAACAACAAAACAAAACAAACAAAAAAGAACAAGAAAAAAAAACAACAAAAAAGAAAAAAGTTTTCAGGCATCAAAAGAAGCTTTGGGCTTTGGAACTAACCTTTGTTGTCTGGCAGCGTGATGTGAAAGTAACTTTTGCAAAAGGATCAGAAAGGCCGGTGCTGTCAGCGGCAATGAGCCCTCTCGCCTGATACATGTGGGCTCTCAGCTGGAAGAGGTGCGGGGCTACAGCAGCAAAGAAAACAGCAACATCAGCTCCATGGAAACAGTGCAGCACACGGGCAGGAGGGGAAGATTCATCAGCTGCTCTTCAACCAGGATCTGACAAGGGGAACTGTTGCTAGTGCTGTCTCACTGAAGAAACACCTCAGATGCTCAGAAGTTGTGCAAGACATTTGAATTCACTTAAAATCAGTTATGTAGGTCTCCACTGCAAGGCTGTTAAGTGCCAATTTTTATCTCCCATCACTCTTTTATCTACAAGGTGTTCTATGCACCGTCAGGAGAACTGGATGCTTCCTCTACAAGGAGACAGATCCATGGGACAGGGAACAGAAAACTCAAGTGAACAAGTTCTTTCCTTCCCTGACAGCTACAAAGCATCAGTGGCAGAACTGATGACTTGGCAATGAAGCCAGCATTTTCTGATGAGAAGAAGCAAAGCCATTACCATCTTAGAACAGTTACTTTATATAGGGGTTATGCCACACTCTGAACTAGAGCTTCTGGAGCTCTTTCAATGTTAATAGGGAGAAAAAGGAGTGCCTTACTTTTATACAGCAGGCAAGCAGATGAGGGCAGCACACTGTGCCCTGAGCTGGTGTTAGATGATAATTCAATCTCATATCCTACAGGCAAATTCTCCATGGCACTGTGGGCATAGCTGGTAGGTCCAAGCCACAGGTAGATGTCCACCTTTGCCTGCACAGTCCAGCCCAGAGGGCGCTTGCCTGGGAGCTGAAGAAAAAATCCAACATCAGCAACAAGCTCGGACAAGAGAGATGGCTGGGTGTTAGGTCCTACCAAGCCAGAGTAAAATAAAGAAACATTCTCTGAACTGATATACTGATAAATGGCATTTCTCCACAGTGAGTGGCCCTGAGACTCATTCAGCACAAGCAGCTTCTGTGATATTTAGGGAGGAATTAGTAGTTTGCTCAACTAACAGTCTATGTAAACTGTATACTGTCTAATATGCAGAGGTTTTTGCAGGGTATCTTATAGCTGCACACACATAAGTGCTATCTTATGCCCTACTTTGCCCAGACTTCAGCCCACTTTCCATTTCATGCAGTTTTGCTGGTCTCCAGTACTTAGTCCCATGTATTATTAAATATATTACTCCATTGGGCAGGTCACAAAACATTTCCACTATAAAATATTACTAGTCTTGACCTATTAATTCCCTTTCCTTCCTTCTCATTTCATCTAGATCTGCTAAGTTCAGAGTTTAGTATTTTCTGTTCCTAAGGTAAGTCTTGATACTGAAGAGTATACTGGTATATTACTGATAGTTAATTGCAGAATATTTTATTTCATGCAGGCAAATGGTTCTTTGCTTAGCAAGTACCTATGGCGAGTACCTCGGGATCTCAGATGTTTTTATCTGCTCTCTAGCTGTGCTTTATGAGAGTCTTCCCAGAAGTCCAAGGTGAAAAAACACTAAAAAGCAATTATATGAAGTTACTGTTGTCTGGAGTATTTGGGTTTTTCCTGATGGTCACAGTAACAATTACATTGCACAATATTCCACTGTAGGTACTACTGGTCACACTGTCTTTGTAGCAGTATATCCACTAGGGCTTTCCTTCCACTTGAATAATCCTGTATTGTGGACATACATTGCACAAACTTAAGCATGCTTCAATAGAAAGTATAAATAATTCCTGTATTACCCCTGAATATCTAGGTTTCCTCACTGAGTTGCTGAGTGCTGATCTCTCACCACTCTCCTCCCAGACTTTCATGTGCTGCATTCTGATGTTTTTGCCAGCAGAGGCTGTACCTGTTATACTTGTTTACGTATACAGCCATTGATAAACAATGTTCTATACTTGCCATAACAAGTAGTGTGGGTATGAATTACTCATATATCAAAACCCCATTACTCATATATCAATGATAGAGTGCTTAAAGAATGACAAGCAGAAATGTAAGAAGCAAATATTAATAAATGGCAGATACAAATGTGTACATATTTTTACATCACAAAATTAATCTCCAAAATATTATCCCTGGAAGAAATCTGAATACCAAATGCTCCCCAGGCATGACCTGTGTTTGCAGCGTGCCACAGACTTACTTTCAGGAAATGAGTTTTAATCTTCCCACAGTCCTTGCCTCTCTGCTCTTTCACTGGGGAGTAGAGTATGTTTTTTGCTGGGACTCTTGCATATGCAACTCTTTTGTTGTTGCTGATCATCCAGATGAACACATCAGGCACTGTATTCTGCGGCTGTTAAATGAGACATATTGAAATAAAACTGAATTCTTTCTATAAGCCACCACCATCACATTTTTGTTGAAACACTCTTACTAAGAGCTGATGGCCTCATGCTCCTGTGGAGAGGCTGATGTTTCCCTAAACTAAACGAGGCTGTCACTTCATGCTTTGCAGTCCACACCTCAATTTCTAATCACAGCTGAAGGTAAAGAGCTTTGTAGAGTGATTAAGGAGCACCCACTTCATAAATAATTCCAGGAGAAACTAAAATTAATTATCTGGGTATGGCTCTGTCCCAGGAAATAACCACAGACCACATAAGCAACTACTGTGGAAAAACCATCAGTTTCATCTATACCAGCAAACCAAGAAGGACCAGGACCAAGCTCAAGCACTGACACATGATCATCTTTTCTGCTTGTGGTGATGCTCAGTGAGACCACCTTCCCCTGTCCCAGATAATGTTTCCCCAAGCAAAGCATCAGTGTGGTTTGAAAAAGAGAGCAGCTAAGGGGCTGTGCCCTAAAGGAACTGTAAGCAGGGTCACTCTGCTTCAGGAAGAGAATTTGTGTGTAGGATGCAAACCATGCCACTATGCCACTTGTTCTCTGACCCACAGAATAGCCATAGTCCTCTTTGGTTTGCTAGCACAAGCAGCTCTCAGAGGCACAGATTTCCAGTGGCTGGATTTTGGCCTGACCAAATATATCAATTCTTCTGTTATTCTCAGTAATATAGACATATATTATATTCTCAATATAATATATTCTCAATAATATAGACACCCTGAGCTCATCAGTCCAAATTCACACAGGTGTCCATACAGGTGGAGACATGAGTTCATATCAGAAAGCTGGCTTCTCCAAACCACCAGGTATGGGATGATCTTATTAAAAAATATATATCTATGGTGCATTCTCTCCATACCACACAGCCCAGTGTTTCCTATCCTGGTTTGATACCAGCTCCATTTAATGCAAAAGAGAATAAGATCCAGATATCTGAAGGAGAACTCTTTGGATAGCCAAGCCAGATGTTATTCTTTATATGGAATTATGAAAATCAAACCCAAGTCCTGGATTTTAATTTTTTCTGAATTCTGTGGGGATTACCTCATCAACCAAGAATCGAATTTTATCTATAAAGCTCTGAGTCTCACGAATCACTTCATCCAGTGACATCTTCTTTTTCTGCTGCTGAATGATTCCCTTAGCATCATTGGACATTGCTTCCTGCAGTGAGGAAAGACAATATATATTTTTCATCTGTTATCAAGTAGTTTGAACTGGGAGAAAAACAGTCTTTGATTCAGTTGAAAAAAGAAATGGGAAACACTTTCTTCAATGTTTCTTTGTCACAGCAGAAACTGATGAACTCTTTGGAGGTGGGCAACATAAAAATTGAATGTCCCCCATTTTGTCTTTGTCTGCATACTGCATGTATGGAAGCCACAAAAACCATGTGATTGCCACCTGGAATTATTTGGCCTTGATCCTGAGAGAAGGCACAATCTTTTCTACTACAAACAGTAAAAAGAGGTAATAAATATTCAGATGACCTCCACCAGTTTGGTTTCTTCTCACTGGTTCCCTGGAGAAGATTATTAGATCCAGGAATATCGAAGGCCAGACTTTACTAGTCTTGAAGTTCAGCACCACCACAGTAGTTAGATGCCTGACAGCAGTGCAAATTTGGTGCTTTTCCACTGAACTCGGCATCACTCCATTTCAAGATCCATGGATGAGAAAAAGAATCACATTATTATAATGTCTTATTGGTATTTAAAAACAAGATCTGATTAATTTTAGTGTATCTGACAAGTCTTTATTAAGCACAGTGGGATTTATTAAAAAATGCTCATGGATATTATATTCATATGCATTACAAAGCATTCCCATATGGTGCAATCAAAGAGAAATAAAACAGAAAAAAAAACAAGCAGTGTGCTTTCAGTAATCATCATTGCATCAATGTTTATAGGAAAAGAACAGCACATACCAGCTCTTGCTTGAACAGCATGAGCCTCTTTTTGTCCAAAGCAGTGTAGTTCAACCCCTTGGGCTTCTTTTCAGCAATGACCATGAACACCCTAGGACACAGGAATGACAGGGGTTTAAAATCTGTTATGTTTTTAATGTAAGAATACTAATGTGCTAAAATACATCAGAATGTCTGTGCCTGCTGCAGTACATGAACCAGAGGACAAAGATGCTAAAAATCTCTAAAGGATTATGTACCTATAAGATTCAAGGAAGAGAGTCCAAAACCTCTGCACCACACTTCACAAAAATGGATTAACAATATCTAGAAATAAGGGGTTATATCTATTTTGAGCCCAATCATGTCATTTGATACAGAGCCCACTGGATTTATACGAATATGTGGCATCCTTTGTTTTTATATTAAACTTGGTTGGTTTTTTTAAAGTATATATATCACATACTTCATTAAATACTACTTATCACATATAAAACATATTCTTAGAATTCTGAAAGCCAAAATAATATGACAGTGATTGGCAGTCATCTATTGTCAATACCAAATATGGAAAATAGTAATAATATTTTTTCTGTCTAAATAGAAACTGGAATTTGGGAAGGTCTTTGCTTTTACAGCAAAGTAAATAAAATAAGTAAGTTTTCTCAGTAAGTTTAGTGTACTTTTTAAAATTATCATCAGTTTCCTTGTCTTGCCTTGAATTTGTAGCCAACATTAAATTTGATTTTGTGTATGCATCTAGCAAATGTTATTACCTGCTTTGATTGATAAAACCATTTAGGGTCTTCTTCATTTTCTCCTCAGCTGCAGTCTCTGAAACCTTGGTCAAGTCCTTTACTTGCTCTAATGATTCTTCCTACGAAAAACACGTGAGAAAGCCATTATGCAGAGGAGGACACTTTGTCATTCTGTCGGTGTTACTGTACCATTTATGACTAGCGAGAATGAGGGAGGCGATTTTGTGGCCTGACAGAAAAAGCCTTTGATATATCACCAGAAGAGCACAGAGAAATGTGCAGCATGATATATTTTGACCTTTTTCCAGTCTCTCCAATTACTTGTCCATGCTATTACTTCTTGGAGCAACTTTGCGTTCTTACTCCTTTGGGGAAGATCAATCAGTGGGAAACATTATCCACTATGTAGGAGAAAAAAACTTAGTTTTTCTTGGTTCTGTTTCTAATCTTGCTGTTTAACTTTAGCAAGTTGCTGGAGTTAACATCTTAAACTTCAGTGGTCACTTGAATCCATATGTATGGTCCATCACAAAACCTACTGTTATCCATGAGGAATGGAGTCAGTTCTTAAAAACTAAAATAAATATCTGGATTTTCAGCAAGGCCTGTGGGTGTTTTGGTGCACTGACAAACATTTTCTCTCCACATACATCTATTCAGATGTTTATTATTCAAATATCTGAGTTCAAAGTGTTTGGCCATAAGTCACTGCCTTCTCCTGATATAACCTTGCATAAGTATGACTTCAGTGTTGCTGCTCACAAGGTATGTATGGATAAATGAAGGATGAATCAGACTCTTAATCTGAGTGCCCCACATTAAAATGTTCAACATTAGGAGTCACTTTAAAGAAACAAACCAACCAACCAACTTTTTTTGAGACTGCTGAAGTCAATTTTAAACAAAGGTTTAAAAAAACCATCATTATGGGAAAACACTGTGACTAGGACATCAGAGTGACTGCCCACAAGATGATATGCCATTCTGTCTCTGTCAATGTTTTAGGAAAACCAAGAGCAAATATTGTCCTTTAAGGAGTGTCCAGCATAAACATATGCCAAGAAGATATTGGAGGAAGAGCCATAGGAGACAAAATTACTCTGCATCTCATAATTTAATTGTTTGAATGTTTTTACAAAGAATAAAACATTGCTCAGGAAAGAAGGCAGATCTATAGCCAAAAAAGTAGTTGTGGTGGGAATACTTGAGCAGCTCTAATAGTTCAAAGCAATTTGGGGGAAAGAAAAAGGAAAGCATTTATATCAACTACTTTCTTACAAAATGAACAAGGAGTGCAGCTGGGGGAAATTTTGAAGGTCTGATTTGGGAAGTGTGGCCTCTCCCTGCTATACTTTGCTGAATACATGGGAGGATGGGTGCCACTCACCAGGTGATCTGCCATTTTCTCAAGAGTGTTGGAAGAGTACAGCCGAAAGGTCTGGTTGCCCCAGTAGCTTTTCACACAAATACAGGGCTTCCTCTCATCATAGGGCAGGTACTGGTAGTTCCTGTGAAAACAAGGTGGGGAGCAGATCATGAGGGTGACAGAACAGTTCAAGGGGAGGCAGAGCAAAGAAAAGTTGTTTGGTGGTTTTAGAGCACAGAAACTGTTGACACAACAGGATGTGCTCACACCTGCTAACAAAGAAATTCTGGGAAGAGCAAACACAAACATCATTCATGCTACCAGTGAGATCCCTGAAGAGAAAAAAAAATAAAGTCAATGGATCTAGTTTCAGTGCTTTCCAGGGTGGGAGAAAAGCCAAACAAAAAGGCACGCAGAGAAGCTCTGAAATACTATTAATGGTAGGAAACTACAAGGGAAAAGGAGCAAAGATTAATATCTGATCACATCTTCAAAAGCCATGGTTCCACACGCTGCACAGTGGGAGAGCCATGGCAGAGCCTCAACACCACATAACTTTCATAAGATGCTCTTTTTCAGGGTCTGTGGAGATTGATGTTCCCTGTCAGAAACTAATCTGCAAGACCTGCTTAGTGAAAGTAATACCAAACTCATAATAACTCAGTGATAAAAAGCATCCACTGCTCTCTCTTCTCACTCTTTTGATCTTAAGTCCAAGTTTTCATATTGACTCTTCTTGTAACTCTGCTTTCTTTGTGTGTTTAGCTGCATGAGTGACTTGCACTTAAAAAAAAAACGAGCAGGAGGCCAGGGTAACCAGAGTCTCTGCAGACCTGCCACAAAACTGGTGTTTTGTTAGATCTGTAATAGGTACTATGCCAGGTCCATGTACCCAATAAGGGTCCTCCTTTACATAAATACTATAGCCTCATGAAACTTAATTACTCAGCCACACTGGGTTTAGCTATAGAGGTCTCCTCATTTTCTGTACCAATGAGGGGGCAGTGGAGACCTTTTGAATGTGTATGAACATCTGCAAACAACTTCATGTTCTCCTGTCCATGGCTCTAGTGGCCTCAGACAGTCTCAGTGGTTTCAGATAGAACTGGCCACAGGTCTTAGATCACCAAGCCAAGACAATGGAAACCAAATCAGTTTTTGCTCTTAAGTGACATATCAATGACTCCAAACTTCCACACATACCTAAGAAGTTTATGAGTGATTTTTTTCCATTTAAAGAGATTAATATCTTCTTAATAACTTCATTTTACTGCCCTATATGATATCAAAAGAGAGAGAATTTTCCATTTAGTTTCTCCTCAATAACCTACAAAAGGTGAGAATTACCCATTGAATTTGGTGCACAGCAGAGCCACACAGGCCTTGGGTGTCATTAATTTTGGTGCTTTCAGAAGAGAGAAAATCAATTCAACCATCCCCCAGGGCCTGAACATCTTAACCTGAAATTCATAGAGTTTATGAACCTTTTCATCAGATTTACTAAGGAGAGTATATAGCCATGAAAAAATCAAATGGAAAACTGAAATTTCATGTCTATTATTCCCACTATTATAATTTTGGGGAATCACTTTTTCAGTTTTAGTTTATCCATAGCTTAAGTTTTGACATAAATGTGGAAAAGTCCTGGCAGTTTCACGGTGTCTGCTTTAGAAGTCTTATTGCTCTGCCTGTTCCTTACATTATTTAGTGGTTTTAATCTCCAAAACATACTCTTCTTTTTGTTTTCCATGGTTCATTTATGAATCTAAAATGCAGTTTATTTAAACTACTGGATATCCCATTAAGCACTTAATAATACTAAAAATATCCAGTGGTGAGACCACCAAGGTGCCATTATGAGAAGACAGTGAAAAATTCATTAATTGGTATCAGTGGCTGAACAAACTGTTTTAAATAGAACAGGAGGGAATAAATGATACAGCATTCTACATAAATTTGAGGAAAAGGGATCTTTAATGAGAGAAAACTTTATTAATACTGGACAAAGCCAAGAAGCAAATAGCTGATTTCAAGAGTGATTCATTTTTTACAATGGTTCTTTAAATCTAAATCCTTGTTAAGGGAAAACTGAAAAAAATCCCAGCTTCTCTCAGGGAAGATAATAACCCTTTGCACGCACCCAAATTTGCAGTTCTGTTAATGAGGAAAGGCAGCTGTCTTTCTATCATGCACTGAGTTTTTTCTCCTCTCTTTTTTTTTACTTGCTGAAAAAACAGATTTTTTTACCATGATATTTTCATTCTTGTTTTCTTTGCTAGCTCTTTTTAATCTAAGTGAGGCATTGATTGCAGAAAAGTATGAAAGTGCTTTTTAAATTTAGAGACATCTAGAAACCAAATAGACCCAGGTTGATATTTCCTCCTGGTCCTTATATCTGTAGACTGCTTGGCCTTCTAAAGAAAGAAGTACCATCTAGCCTTGGCAGTCACCAATATTGGGGATTGTTCTATCAACTAAAACAGCAAAGAAAATAGTTCTTTTTATTATCATCTTTCAAATGAATTAAACCTTTACAATTCTGTTTATAAACAAGGTTATTTAGAAGAACTGTTCTGCATGTTTTCATCCATTGCTCCATTATTTTTTTTTCTCAATGACTATTTCCTCCTACCTCTGTTACTACTTGCTATAAGTCTGTATCAGTAATTATTAGCTCTAGAAAGTGTTCTGGGAAGGTGACTTTGCCTTGACCACATTTAATATTTTACATGTGACATTGTGTTTCTGGAGCTGGACACTGGCTGGGTGTTACCTGTGATCACAGTCTGGGACCCCAAACCAAGGATAGGACTGAAGAAGTTGCATTTTGCTGTAACTTTCCAAATACAGCTGGTACAACACACAATACTTTCAGAAAGGGTTCAAGAGCCCATGAGGCCAAGATTAGATGCATATAAAGCACCTCAGGGCCTGAACACTTCAGTGAAAACAAGAGAATTTACTGTTGTTAAAGATGTAATTGAGGACCTGAAAGCCTCCATTTCAGACAAAATCTTTAATGTTGCCAAGGTTCATCAATGAGTGCCACGGGATTATAAAATAAGAACCAGAGTCCTACATGATGAGTTTTGAAACACAGATCCTCACCTGTTCCCACCTGTGATCAGTGGCTTCTCAGGGGGTGTGGTAGATATCAGGGGTACTCCAAGGTCATGAGAAATGCCATCTTCTTCCTCATGCAGAAGGCTTTCTTCTGCTTCTCCATTATGTGTGTTCTTTTTCCCTCCAGCTCCTGCTGACACCCCGTCAGTAGTACTTCCAAAGTTACCTAGAGATCCAGGGTTACAGGAGATGTCTAACTTGGAGGTGGTAAACATGAAGGAAGTTTTTAAACAAGAAAATGACCAGTCATACCAGTGGAAAATCTTTGTCCCTCCTGTTCATTTAGCTATTTAAACCACACCACAGTTTATACAGGCTGTGACAGGTTATGTTTGTCCCTGGAATGCCAGGTTCTAGAACAGTGCTTCCTTACCTGTACCATGTGACCTATACCTAGCATATCTCATCACTCTGTGATGTCATCCTCTGATTGCTGGCCCTCAGGACCTTCAGCGTTTGCTAAAGAAATTCAGAAACCAAAACAATACTGCTGTTGATATTTCTATACTCAGGAGCCCTGATATGGGATTGATTCACACAGAAAATTTATGTCTTCTTCACATATGGACAATCATTTCGAAGTTTGATCTCAGAAGCGATGAACTCTTTTTCACAAGTAAATTCTATGTATTAGGGTTGCAGAGTTAGTAATAACAACACTTTGAGGCCCCAACTTCAAGCCTAATGCCAGGTAACTCTGCTAATGATATCATCACCTTTCCTAAATTGATTTTGCCTTAAAGGGCAATTATCAGCACTGGGAAAGAGGTACATCCAACAAACCGATAATTACAGATTTTGAAAGAGACAGACAGAAAACATTCTCTGCAGGAGAAGAATGTGCTGAATCACCCTATATGACATCCTGATCTGGATTTTTGGTTCAATCTTTTGAATAAATAGTGACAACTTGTCAAGTTTGGTCCCAAATTTCAGCTACACAAGTGGCAAATAGACATTCAGGTCCAGAATTCAGAGCCAGATTAATCTTTAGTATTAATTCTGACAAGAATCACTATCATTTCTTGTCCAACTATTTAAATGCATTTCTTGTCATTCTCAGCTCAACTTCCTGCTAAGTCTCAGCAGGAATCAGTATCACTCACTGATTCCCCTGTTTTTCACAGCCTCTCCCTGCACACGAAGCCTCACAGCTGAGCACAGTCATGGACACAAGCACAAAGACTGGAAGTGCCAGGGTGCTACTGGACCTTGCACTGGTCCAGTGCACATGGACCTTGGTGGGTCTGGTACAGAGATAATCAAATCCTGCAAGGGAAATGATGTAAATTCAAGCTCCTCTCTTAAGAGAAAGTTTGTCTGCTTTGAAAATATGCACTCAATGTTCATGAAAATGTCTTCCTTTTCTCTGTAGTCTGCTTCAGTGATAACTTAGCTCCACAATGCAGAGCTAATGGAGTATGGTCCTGCTTTCCCCTGGAAGAAGAAAGAACTTACCAGGAGGATTTTAGGACAAAGTAGTGCCTGCAACTTGAGTCTTGGCTGTACATCAGCCCCCTGCTACTCTCACAGACCCACAGGTCACTCAATGGGGTTGGCCAAGACAATGGATGGGATCATCCCCCTCTAAGGGCTCCCTCCCAGCCAGAGACTGATTGCAATGGACATCACAGCATGAACTCTGCCTGAAGAAAATCATTTGAGTTTGATCTCTCAAGTGATTAAGAGGGTAAATACTGGGTAAGTTGCTGTATATATTAGGGGAGAGCATTTGTATCAATACAGGGCATTTGGGGAGTAAGAGAGATAAACATCAGTATGCCCAGCTTGACTGTTATCCAGAGAAATGATAATCAGGGTTTAACTCAAATGTAAGCTCTACTCTGAAGCTGATTCTTGAGCCCTGAGACACACTGCTCAGTAACACACAACATTCCCTTGCTCCTGAGGCTCCCTCTCTCTTTTGGGTAAGACCTTAAAACACTTACCAACAGAAACCTCAAAGGTAATTGGCTTGTCCCCAAACTTCCTATCAATCATTGTGGCTTCAAAAAATGTCCCAAAGAGAAGGAACTCCTCAAATTTTTCTTCATAGATCTGTTGGAGAAGAAGGAGGAAAATGTTGGCATTTATTTTACCTTCTACTATTTTTACAGCACAAAGGATAAGTGCAATGGGCTTTTGTTGAATTTAAGTCTCTGCTAGCACCTGTTGGAGACTCAGCATCTGCTAGTGCTTGGCATGGACTCTCAGTCAAGGAGGGCCAGCCAACACTTCTGATGCCCTTGGGTCATTAACAAAACAAGCCTAGACTAAGTGCAAAGGAGATATACTTTATGGTTTGAGTTCTCCCCAAATTTACACCCCAACTGTCATGATCTTCCCACCCAAACCCTTCTCATTTCACAACATCTGCAAACTTAGACCCATTAGGTAAGATCAGCACTAGTTCTTCTGTAATGTGTGAGGCAATGAATAAAAACATCAGCTCTATATGAATATTTGTTTCCCTGACTTCTGCAAAGCAGAAACAGTTTTTGACAGAGCCCATGATCTCTTAATTTCAAAAAACCTCTGCTATACACAGCAAAAGATCATAGGTCTTCAGTGAAAGGATTAGCAACATCATATATTGAAGTCAACAGCTCAGACTGGAGATTGCAGCTCCAGAGTAACTTTAGCTTTTTATCCTTTTCAAGTGTGAAACCCAGAAAAAAGGGTATCTACTAAAGCCAAGGCTCAGACACTATGACACATGCATCTATCTCCCATTATAAAGAAAACAAATTTTAATATCTTCTTGCTGTTGGAATAGGTCAATAAAGTTGTGCTGTGGGGATGGATAATTTGCCTCTCTTGTCTCAGAGGCTCTATGAGACATTTTTCGCATTACTAGTAATGTCTCCAGTTCCTGCTTTTCCTTTCAGAGAGTTGTAATACAATTACTGTCTACTGTAGCACAAAGTAGTTGCTGAATGTCAAAACTAAAAGAATGACTGTATCATGCTGTTGCCTTTTATTCATTGTCTCTTTGAAACTGAGAAGCAGCAGTTGGAAATAAATCCTTATTATTACGATTAATGTTTGTTGGTGGGTGTTAAGCAGGTTTTGTTTCTCTGCCTGGGGTATTTAGCCAGGCCCCAGACTATATGGATTTCTTGCATATAAAGGAAAATTCATCTGGAAGTAAATGCCTTTAAATGTCACCTCTATTAGTCTTCAGAAAAGAACTGAAGGACAGAGGTAGTTTACAACTATATGAGTAAATAAAGAAATAGCAGAGCATAAGTTCACACAAATGGCTTGCAATTACCCATGCCAGTTCTCTGCTAACTCACTCCTTGACCCACTCCAGCCAGCCCTCAGGCCAGAAATGCCAGGGCACAGGCTAAGGAACTGTGCTTCTCAAGGCTACGCCTCAAGACCAGAGAACGATTGCTACTCTCCTATTTACCAATAGAGATGGAGTGGAAATACCAAGAATCAGAACTAAAAAAGGATACAAATATATTAAGAAGTGAGGTGGAACTCCCACTACAAAAGACAAAGTTTTGATCAATGACATAGAATCACAGAATAATCAAGGCTGGAAAAGACCTCTGAGATGAGCAAGTCCAAATTTGACTGCATGTGACCACTAAACTCTATCACAAAACACCACATCTATTCATTTTTTAACTCTTCTGGCAATGGTGACTCCACCACTTCCCTGGGGAACCTGTTCCAGAACTTAACCACTCTCTCAGTGAACACAGTTTTCCTAAAATCCAACCTGAACCTCCGCTGGCACAACTCATGGCTTTTCCCCTTGTCCTATTGCTAGTTGACTGGGAGATGAGGGCAACTCTACTTCTCTCCATAACCTCCAATCAGGTAGTTGTAGTAGATATAGTGAAGTGGGAGGAAAATTGGTTATGAGAATATTTTTCTCCTATTTATTGAGTTTAAAAAATGAGCTTGCATATGAAGCAATTGCTGTTGATCTCAGAGATTCACGTGGTGGAGCTGAGAATCAAAGCTCAAACATTGGCTCAGCTCCCAAGCTGTCATACCCTGCCACAACTGCCCAACCTTCTCACAGCACCATAGTGCAGATTGTCCCAAGATGTAATCCTATACAGCAGGTGTAATTGGGCAAACAACATCAGTTAACACTGGTTGAAACTGAGCACATAATTTTCAGCTCTTCTTATAAAGGGATTATCAGGCTAACACTTATCACATTGGCAATGCAGTACTAAAGGAAGAGACTAAATCAGGCTAGACTGTACCTCTCTGCATTTGCACAGACTCTACATCAATGATTCTCTATTGACTTCAAGTCACAACTACAGATTTTTTGGATGAATACATAAAATCAGGCTTTATCATCCTCACTGGTTCTCTGTCCATTAGTAGATATTATGTCAGCTAAGTTTCTAGTAGGAACATGATGCAGCTAGTGCAAAAGGGATAATATGATAGGAGACTAAGTTTTCTGAACACCAAATCCTACTCGAGAGTTTTTTGAGTTACAGGTACACATTGTTGCTCCATTTGTGCTGTATTATTGTGGGGAGGTCCCAAGACTGAGAAAGCATGGAGCAACTGTAGGGAGCACAAAAAGGAGTATTATATGGCCTGACCCCAAATACACACACCAGTGCCATTCTTGGAGGTTTAGAGACACATGACTGCCAATCTCTTTATATCATACTGACCTCTAAAGGTACATCAAAAGGCTCAACTTCCACTTCAGTTGAGTTCATCTTGTCTGCAGGAGATGCTGACTTCCGGTTCTCTCCCACTTTGTCAGTTTTGTCTTTTCCTTTGAGTGCTTTGGAGTCTTTGTCTTTAGATGACAATTTGATATCCTTGATAATGCTTGAAAACTTTGACTCACGGGCTGCTCCTGAAAGTATTTCCACTGCAATCTCAAGGAAGAGACGGCCCCTAAAGGAGACACCTTCTCCAAAACCTTCATTAAGCTCCTGGTGATCATCAATGAGGCTGTGGTTCCTGGGTGAGCCATAGAGATTGATCCAGGCGGGCCCAAAGGTAGGCAAAAATCCTGGAGATAAAGTACCTTTCATGGCTTTTCTGTCAGGTGTTAGCATGCTCTCCTCACTGTCTACCCCAAGAAGTCTTGCCTCTAATGCCCCTAAAGCCAAACCTGGACCCATTTCTGGGCAGTGGGGAATCACTTCACACAGAGCATTTCCTTGCAGGGCAGTTCTGAGACACCAAGGAACCTCTGCCAATACCCAACCAACTGTGCTGGGTTGGAGCTCTTTCTCAGAAGATGATGGTACCACGTGCTGGGCAGGAGGTCTATTGCATCTCTTGAAAAAAGAGCTTGCTGCTGCAGACTAAGGACTAGCACATCACAGGAGAGAATGGAGGCTTTCTCCTTTAGGTCAAACTGTTTCCAAGTCTGTGTCACTCAATTTATACAAAGTTTTCTTGTATTTTCTGGTTAAGAACTGAGATACAGATTTGAATTGGCAGGTTTAAGCAGTTACTGTTCCTTCACTGAGCTGTGATAACTGACTGTGTTCCACATGCAGGTCACACAACATAAACAAGGCTGTACACATAGATTCAAACATCAGGGAAAAGACTCCAGATAGTGAGCCTCTCCTCAAACAGAGGATAACACACTAGTCCATGGTGCCACCCTGGGCTGTGATAGCACCCAGCTGAGTGCTATCCTAATCCCTTTGCTTCCAGTGGGTAGATCAAAAACCCAAGCCCCCTCTGCCTTTGGCTTATAGTGATTTTCAGTTTGTGACTTCATTGCTCAATAGAAACTCACAAGAACTATAAATTTACATCTGTCATCCCCAATGGATTAGAGTAGACTATTGTCACAGTCACAAAGGTGGTACCAAATTATGCAGCAGCCCTTTAACAAGAACAGTGTCAAACCCTCCATATGCTGAGCACAATGTAATATAATGTGAAATTAAGCAACAGAAGGTGTCTCAGAACAATCACTTGAACTCTGGACATCCCTAAATTAAGATTAGCCAGTGCCAAGATCCCATGCAAGTAGATTTTATCTTAAGAGTATATCCTGGAATAGACATTTTCCCCTTTACCTTTGTCACCGTCTTGTTCATTTGATATTTTCTTCAAATCAATGAAGTGGGTGGCTAAGGCCACATCATTCATGCTGCCTTCATCCCAGACCTGGATTTTGACTCTTCGACAGAGTGGAGGGAACATTTCTTTGAAGATAATCTGCTCATGCCACACTGGATCTGCACAGTTCTTTTGCACTGTTGTCCGGCCCTGAAATGAAAGTCCAGCAAATTTAATTCCAGAAGGATTGAACTCTGGAGTACGGCAATGAGTACGGCAGAAATTGCACTTAGCAGCATCTCTCTGGCAATTTTTAAAGCACAAATATCCTGTCTTGGAAGTACTTTGGCTTTTCTATTAGCTTGTTCATTTTGCCCTCCATATCTAATAAAAGACCACACTACGGCTAAAGAATTCTCACGTACACACAGCAGAGCCTGGAATAAAATTTAATTCTTCAGGACCCTTCTCCACAAAATCTATCTGTAAAACCAGACTTTGGCATTCTGCTACAAACTGCACATCTTCAAATATCTTTTGAAATAACTGGGTAGTGGTGATGCAGTGCAGTTTTTCTCATTAAGGACCAAATTCCCTACAGATGCCAGGCTGCAGGATTACCTCAAATGAAGTAGCTTATCTACAATAAAATATGATTATTGTGGGTCATGTGGGATATATGTTTGTGTGCAAGACGGGTAGGTCCTCCAAACCTAAGGAGGTGGCAGGACTGTATCACAGTCCATACAGTCACTGGCTGTCGCAGGTCTTAAACTTTCTCATTAAGTGGAGAGAACTGTGTCAGAAAACCCTCTCTATAAAACCATATTTTGCACATCAGCATGCAAACTCACATCAGTGACTCATTCTTGTCTTCTTCAGCCCTCCATTGAACCTGAAGGTGCTGCATGTGTTTGCCTGTTTCCACCCACAGTAGTACTTTGCAATTTGGATTCATGACAAAACCTGCAATCAGCACCAAAAGCCTCATTCTCATGCCTGAAACGTCTAAAAAGGACTAACTGGAGCTGTCCCTAAGGCTTCCTTGCACACAGAAAGCATTGCTGGCTTAAAACAGTTTCCCTTTTGATCCTTTGTTTATTTACACCAATAATCAAGGCAGGCTCCCTGACACTGTTTCATGGTGTACCCCAGGGGAACCAGGCCCTGGAGCTCCTTTACACTCCTCTTCCACCAGAGCCAGAAGCCTCTCCAGCAGTAATCTGTCACACCATGTTTGATGCTGGAGTTTCTCTAGGAGCAATGAGACCAGGCAACACTGCCAGTCTGCTAAAATGCTTAGGAAAAGCTGAGAGGGTCCTGAATTTCAGCAGAGTAATTCAGAAATCAATACACAACCCTAAAACCCTGACTGAACCACATTCACTGATTTCAGCCCTGCTTCCTTATTTCACTCGAGGGAGACCAGAACATAGCACTTACCCAATACCCTGCTGGGTGAATCACTGTCTTGTAACTTGATGTTTTAGTACCAGTGCTACAGAATCCTCTTTTCCCTCCTGCTGCCTGCCCCTAACCTACTGCTGTGAGCCTGATATTAGATCTGCTGGCATTAAGTGTCTCCATGACTTTATTTCTGCATAATTTAAGAACTGAGCATTTTCTGATGACCAAGATACGTTTTACCTAATTCATGTAACTCTAAGTTAAATGACTGTAGCAGAGCTACAGTCTGTAGCATAGCTAATAGGAAAAAAGGCCTACTTTTGTGATCAAGAGGATCCCAATTACCATTTGACCTGCAAACATGACCACCACATAGGGATCCACAAGGTCCTTACTGTCGCCTATGAATGCTTTGGTGACATTGGCCATGATGCTAGAGTTCATCTTCGGGAGTCCTTCTGCTTTGTAAATTCTCACATAAAATCTGGCCCATGGTCTTTCAGATGGAAAGCCTTTGGGGATCAAGAGATTTCTGAAATGAAAAGAGAAGACATTTTCTTAAAATTGAAAGCTTGGACAATGAAGTGATATTTTTCCAACAGCATTGTGATCTTGGGTTAGCATGCACCTGAGAAGACACAGGAGGGTGTAGGAATTTGCTGTTACATCTGAACCAAAAAAAAAAAAAAAAAAAAAAATTTACCACAAGAAAATTATATGGCATTACTCAGCAAACTTTTCTATGTGATACAAAATCAGGTTCAGTCATATAAGGTTCTCAAGACCTTGTTCAATAAATTCTGAATTTCTTCAAGGACAGAGATTTCCCACTCACTTTGGGCCCCTGTTTCATTTGACTGTCTCCATGGTAAAAAAAACAAAAAATCTGTTCTGAAATTTTATTGTTCTTACCTGCTTCCAAAGCTTCTCATCTTTCTATTGAAAAGAGCCACTCATCAGAAAAGAGCCTTTCTTTGCCCTTTTCATGTATGATGCCCCTTTGAGTTCTCTCCTTTAGGCTCAAAAACCAACACCCACCACCTTTCTCCATAGACCATGTGCTCCATTAGCTTGGTGACTTTTCACAGACTTGGTCCAGGATGTCAGTACTGACCAAAAACATTGCTTCAGGGAAATTTAAAGTGTGCTGGTAGCATATCTACTACCTTAAATTTCAGTATTTTACAAGGAGGATGATAATGTGCTTGAGTTTATCTAAGGATATGGAAATATCCATACACTCACACCCAAGAGTGGAGAAGGAACAGGCTTTCCTCATTTTTTTCTTCTTGCTTCACTGCTTTAAGTAATCATTAATGGGTTCCAGATCAATGAACGTTCTGTCAGGGGTAATTTGGAACTTAGCCAACAAGACTTGGTCAATTCTATCAGGTGCTGAGAAGTGACCCTAACATGCCCTTCAGTTTAGATGAGAGGATTGTAGAAACTCTCTTTGAGCATGTGAGAACAACCAGGTGTACAATGTTGACCTGCTATTAACCCTGAGTTAACAAGGAAAGGACTGAAATGAGGGCACAGAGTTACTGAGGCACCTAGTAAGGAAGAAAGCAGTTAAAAAATCAAAACAAAACAACACAAAACAAAACAACACAAAGCAAAACAAAACAATTGCAGTACTTTTCAATCTGTTCCTCAGTATCAGCTGTTTTCTGTGTAGCTTGTATTGCATCACCTTTCCCAGTCACACTCAGGTCACACTTCAGGTACCCCTTGGCTCCTGTCCTAATGTCAGCAGGGTCTGTGAGAAGTGCCCACTTGTCACAAAACTGATGACCTGTAAGAAGGACAAGTTAAACACTCAAATAGAGGATTTTAAAAAATGTAAGTATTTTCCTCTTCACTTCCAGAAAAGGTACATCAAACATTTGTGCTGTCAGGAGGATTGTGTTGAAATGTATTTGTTTACCAGACACTTCTAGAGGGTCCAAAATATTTTGTGATCAAAAAGACAAGCGAAGGATTGATCCAGATCTTGTCAGAAACAAGCTCATTTTCATCAGTGTTTACTGAGATCAATGACTAAAGACCAGTGGAAGCCTGAGTGAGATTTCAGCAACTGATTCAAGGTTGAGTCTTTATGAGGAAAGGCCACCTTTTTGATGAGAACTGTCTGAAGATGTCAGAACTCTGGCAGCAAAACCCTTGCTGGATGCTGTGGTCACTGTAACGCTGGCAGAGAGCTGAGAAAGGGGAGTGGACAGCCATTGGAGGAAGAAGAATTAGCCAGAAGCATGTTCAGCTCCATCTTTCAAGGAGGAAAATGTACAAGGAAATTCACACACAACCACCCTTGCTGTATCCCTGTTCCAACAACCCCATCAAGAAAGATCCTGTGATCTCATGTTAAGTCTTTGGACTTCACCTTGGGTGGGTAAAGGGGTGGGAAGGAGAGGCCACATTGCACCAGGGATATGAGCTGAATATCAACCCTCAGACACCATCCTCCTATTAAAGTGTGAGCAGGAGATACAGGACAGAATTCAAAACTAACACAGCCTGAGCATGGACACAGCCTGTTCATTTCAGATAGGCCATTCCTCTCTACTGACTCCTACAGGAACTCTGCAGAGAGGGTAGCCTCAATGACTCTACACTCCTGCTATAAGTATGTGACATCTACAGCAAGAGGCCTAAATATGTTCTTTCCCAAAGACAAGACCATGTCCTTGAGCAATTCTAGAAGAGAAAAAGGTACAGGTTTCTTGGATGGTTGTAAAAAACACCAGAAAAGAGGTAGGTGATTTTTTCTTAGCTTCAAATTTCAGAAAGCACTGAACAGCTCTAAAGATTACAAGTGGACCCATCACCACCTCTGTTATCTTCTCTCTCCTGTTATGGTCTGCTTCTCCTCTTGTCTTGTGCTCTCCTCACCATTCCTTCCAACTCTCCATCCTGGTCTCCCTCCCTCCACTCCTTCTACCCCAACACAGGTGACAGAGTTTTGGATGCTCTGTAACAAATGAGTGCAGTTGGGTTTTGTAGAACATTCAGCTGTGCACTCTGACCACTTAAAGAAATGCCATCCTTGAAAAACGCTACCCACTAACAGGCAGATTGCCAAGGTGTTTTCAGTGCTGAATTTCTTTCCAGCAGTTTGGCTGCTACTCTGCTATCCAAATAGGTAAACAACTCTCCCAAAAGCTTTAAGTTGATGTAAACCACAACTATCTAAGTGGAAAAGTAGCACATCTCCTTCTCCTTGCCTTCTCTGCCTCAAATCTTGCTTAACAGAGAAAAAGGACAGAAAATGTACCACTCACCTGGCTGAATGTACACCGTCCCCAGATCCACTTTAAAGGAGCCTATCAGCACACTCCCAATCAGTTTATTGTGCATAACCTGTCAGAACAAAGCTGATTAAGGAATGTCACTATCTCTCTTCCCAGTCAGCCTAAGAAAGAGTATCCAAAGATCACATTTAATTCACAGGCAATAAGCAGCAGCATCCAGCACCAGCCAAAACTGGGGGCACAGAGCCACAGCATATACAGCAAGTATTTCAAATGTATTCTTTACCCAACATTGTGCCAATTTAGAAACCAATATAATTGCATCTGAGTGGAATCACACAGGTTTGTCCCAGGTCCCTGGGATATAGAGAGCAGGAATTAGATCGATGCTCCTTCAGAGTAGATGAAATTATATTACTTATTCTGGCAGTTTAAAATAAATCATAATGAATATAAACACATGGGACATAACTGGTTTCATACTGGGCTGCAGAAATCCCATCACTTTCTGTGCAATAGCTAAATTTCCATAAAAACTGAGTACACTCAGAGGAGAAAGAATTTAAGTGTTTCTTGGCAACTTTTAATGTACACATTAACCAAGATACTCAATTCTAATCTATCCCCCCCAGTATTAATGAGAAGTGATATAGATGTAAATTAGATGGCAAGCAGGCCCCAGTGAGTCTGTCTCTGTATTCTTCCTGCCAAGTGATGAATTTGATTTAATTTAATTCAAATTTAATTAATAAATTTCAGTTGCCAGGATTCCCAGACCTAAATATTTCTGTGTCTCATTTTCAAATACCTGCCTGGGGTTCACTTTACAGACAAGACAGAGGCTTCTTCTAAGGGAAGATTTGCTCTAGAAATTTATTTCTCAAAAATGTGTCTCACCTGGTTTCAGAATAGCTTAAAAGGTAGAAATCTATTCCTTGGTTGTGGAAAAGCCTCTCACAGCAATGCTAAGCAAGTGCTGTGAAACCTTCCATCCCTCAGGGTTTCCCTCACTCCCAGCACACATATTTCCTCTCTTTGCTTCTATTCCCCAGATAGATGGCATTCTCCAGTTGCAAGGTAATGAATCCCTGCTCTCAGTACCATACATGAGCACTGCCCAAGGTTAGTTCATTGTTGTAACTGAGCCTAAAGCCTTTTTTTCCTGGAAGACCTTTAATTTCATACTGATGCACCTTCATCAGCTGTAAATAAAATAAGTTTTCTGAGCCTGATAAAACTGTGCAGATATACTGCAGGTAATGGTGACACATTTTCCCACATTCCCAATCAGTCACAAAGCTGGCACTTTCCCCTCCAACACTGGATGTATGGAATCTTTATCAAAACAATGTGAGATTGGAAAGACTGGCTATATCTCAGAGAAAAACAGCTACACATCCCCAGCAGCATCAGCAGCACACAGGAGCTGGTGCCTTGGCAGTGTGCTGATACACAAACCATGCCTGAAACATCTATGGAGCCACCCACTGGGATATGTCATAGCAGTCAGGTGATATCTACACCCAGGCCATTGTCAGCCTGCAGTAAATTCTGTCCTCACAGGTAAGATATCAGATCTGCAGATATCTTATGTAGTTATGAACTTCATATATTTGAGCTCTGAGTGTGATACAGTGGATTTTAATGGAACTTTAGGATTCTGGCTGTCAGTTTATTCCCAGCATTGAAAACCTAGTTGTCCCATTGTCCATGTGTAAATGAACACAGTTTATTCTGTGGCTGGCAAAAGTCATTCTATCAGCAACTCAGAAAAGGAAGTAGACAGTATGTGTCCTATAGCTCCTGAGCACTGCTTGTTTCTGTCAAGCTCAGCCAGCACAGATCTTTTCCTGGTGTACATTATTGAAACTGACAAAGCATTTCAGAAAAAAAAAATGGATGGACTTTTAGCAAAAATAGTTAATGAAGTGCATAGCTTGTGATATTTCCAAATAATACAAATACAGCACTGTCCAGAGTCTCATAAGATCTTTAATTCCTTAGCAGCTTTGCTACATGTGGTGATGAGTTTCAGACAAGGTGATTAACATGGCTCCATAGACTTGACCTTCCAAACTGCACATCATTATCTAATGCCCCAAATTCAAGAGCATGTGTCTTCCATCATGACAGCTCTGACATGTCACAGAATCATAGAATCATTCAGTTTGGAAAAGATCTTTAGGATGGAGCCCAATCATTAACCCAGCACTGACAAGTCCACCACTAAACCATGCCCCCGACTGCTACATCCACATGCCTTTTAAATCCCTCTGGGGATGGTGATTCCACCACTTTGCAGGGCAGTCTATGCCAATGTTTGTCTATCCTTTCTGTGAAGAAATTTCTTGTAATATCCTAAAATCTCTCCTGGTGCAACTTGAGGAGAAGAGACCAACCCACACCTCCTCTAACCTTGTTTCAGGTATTGATATTCAAAGAGCCCAAATTTTTTGGGGGCTGAAATTCCCCTGAGTTTTACTGACACTTTAGTTGCACTGAGCAGTGGAAGCAGCACCAAACTCTTGGAGACAGTCCCATGCTAATAGCAACCAGCCAGTGACACTCCCAGACAGCCTGAGAGCCCCTGCTGAGGAAAAGTGTCTGCATCAGTTGAGTTAATTTAGTTAGAAACAGTTATATCTGAGGAACTGATATAACCCAGATGTTTGAATCAAGTAGCAGCTTGAAAATTAGATGGATGAAGACCATGAGGAGAAGAGGGAATTAAGCTGAATTTCCTCATTCTACCTTGAAGTTTGCCACACCAGCAATGAGTGTCCTAAAATGCAGAATAAATATTCCTTTTGGGTCTGTTCCTTCAAACCTCTGCCAGCTGACTCTCTTCCTTATCCTCTCCTCTGTCCTCTTTCCTATACTTCATGCTGACTTTCTAGCGCTTTTGGTATCTAAAATTATTTATTTTTAACTACATTAGGAATCATTTAGAGTTCAAGTGACACAAACAACAATGACCTTTACTTACTGTTCTAAGCTTTCCTAGGTACTTACAGAGATGTTGATTATTTTGTCAAACAGCAACACCTGCGGTCCAACGAAATCAAACACGAAGTACTGTGGGAAGAGGGGACAGCAGATGAGAATCATCCCTGGCAGGTAGCAGCACTGTCAGCTGCATGGTTCAGCAGTTTGTGTAACTACACAGAGCCCTAGTGAGATGTTGGAAGTGTGTCCACCACTGCTGGGTGGGCAGTGGTGGACACAGCAAAATTATTTCCTTGTCCCAAAATGTTTCTGCCATGGCCCAGACTTATTTTCTACTCTGTTCTACTCTGTTCCATGTATGGCTGCACAAGACTTGTTTCACAAATGCCCATAAGTCTCTGCATCAGAAGGTATTGTTAAAAGGGACAGGAGGTACAAGGAAACCGAAGGACTTATTGGTTTTGGGTGTTCTTTTGGTCTCGTCTGTCATCAGTTGGAACAAACATATGTCATGGAAAGGTTGAAACCATGAAATAGTAGAAAAGGGAGTGGATGTGTGTGTGCGGGTTGCAGTATAGACAAAGCTCCCAAATGGATGATTTAAAAAATGGCAACAGCAGTGGAGGTAAGGCAGAATGTGCTGGAAAGGGTGGGCTACAGGTTGGACAGACCTTGAGATGAGAAAGAGGAAACATATCTAAAACCCTAGGGAGCTACTGCTGGGACTTTGTCTTCTGGAGAGACCTCCCTGCTCAGACATGGAAGTGCTGCAAACTTAGTTCATCCCCTTATGAGCTACTAAATGGCAGAGGCCACCCAGAACAATTGAAGAAAGTGTTTCCTTTAAGAGAAAGCACCTACTTCATTGTAGAAAGGGGCATTTGTGCCTTCCTTTACTGTTGTTTGCTTCTTCTCATCACCTATCTCGATGACGACCACAGGATCAATGTTCTCGCCCACCAGCTGCCTGGCCTCGATGATGGTGATGGCAATCTGTGGGGCAAAGGACACCAGGGACACTCCTGGGCTCAGGTCCAGCCTGCCTGGGGAATTCACAGGCACATATGGGCTGTCATCCCCTGCTCACCTGGTAGTTCTGGGATTTCATCTCCTCTTCATGAATTCTGGTCATCAGCTTTGCCCTGTTTAAATGACAAAAGAAGTCATTAGACATCTCTAGGCAGGAGCTGGTACTTGGACACACATTGGAAAGATTTCTCAACAGTAAAAGAGTATTATTTATGGCAGACAGCTTTGTTTTGAACTGTTAGGCTTGATTTCATCAGCAGAGACCATCTCTGTCTCTCTCATATACTTTTTGATAGGGAAATATTTTGCAGCCACACAAACCAGTACAGCTACCTATCATGCACAGCAATGATTTCACTGGTGGATCTCATCAAACCTGACTCCATTCCTCCCCAGACTGCATTCCTCTCCACAAATACACAAGCTCTTTGCTATAGAGTTGTTCCCTTTGGCTTATTTTGTTTTGCAGAGATCCTTAGCACAGCTGAGGCAGAGTTAGGATCCATTTCAATCTCTGCCTGCACTGGAGAGCATCTGGTGGTATCACTGAGCTGACAAGAGCATTCCCCTCTGTCAGGTGGGACAGTGGGAATGAAGGGATCACTGCTGTCAGCAAATGGATTCTCTGTCAGATGTTTTGTTCAAGGGTAATGCCCTTCCTGGGAGGGGTGGAAAAAGTGTTCAGGGGGATGTTAGGTAAGATACATGAAGGAGCACCTTTTCCTATTTGGGCTTAAGGATCCAAAAGCACTGGACAGAGTATCACTGTTCATTAGGTCTTCCTCTACCTCTTCCTGTCTTCCAAGAGTGTCGTGGAGAAAATTTGCAGTTTCATCATGAACTCCTGATGAAGAAAACAGACAAGGAAATAAAACCCCACATCTGATTTCTAGTAGCAAAAAGCTCACTTGGAGCAGAGCACTAAATCTATCATCATGAACTGAATATTTTATTTATTTGGGTGTCCCAGTTAGAGATACTCTCGTGGTCTGTATTGAGTAGCATTGATTACAGAGCAGCTCCCCTCCTTGCAAAACCATTTGCCATATCTATGTGGCTGTAGCCTCTCTCCTCACCCAGTGTGCACTCACAAAAAGCACACCCACACCACTGAGTAAAGCTGCCAGCTTGATGGAGCCAGCCCATCCAGCCTTCACAGCCTAGGCAGATTGTGTATTTATGGTTTCTAAAAGCAGAACTTCCAGAGGAATCACACACTTGTAGTAAATTATCTACCTGTAAAGTACAAAAAAACCTCAAAAATGTGCCATCTCTCTATGGTAAGAGGCAGGCTGACATTTTTAGTTTACCATATAGAGCACTATGAAGTCACAGAATCTGAGTTGAACTTCATGAAACAATTAATGCAAAAAGAATTAGCTCTCTGTTTATTTGGGAGTGGTATGGAGTTCACTGCCTGTTTTATCAATGGTAGGTCTTAAGACACAATTCAAATGAGTTCACATGAAATCAGATCTAATATAATCCCCCACCACCTGCTCATCCCTGTTGCAATATTGATTTATGAGGCCTTACCCAATGCATCTTTGTTAGCAATAGTCAGCCCTTTCTCGCCTTTTTTCTTCTTCTTCAGCTTCATTCCAGCAAACAACCCCTTTCTGAAAAAGTAAAGAAAATTAATCAGTGCAGTATCTTCTAAGATTTTTCTGTACTAGACCCTAACTCAAGGAGTTGTTAAGAGGGAGTTTTGATTTCCAAGTATTATGTTCCAAATTTCCTTTTTCGACAGCAAACGAGAAATCTCTGACTTTTTACTTCACCTAATTTAGTTTCTTCTTAACATTCAGCCATGTACAGGCAAACATAATGTGACAAGAACCAAAACTTCTGTTCAAACCAAGATGGCAAGATGTAAAGAAAGGAAATCAAAGATAAGTTTCCAATCTACTGACATCCCACACACGTAGCTCATTCCTTCTGCCTGTGACAAGACCAGAGATAAAAGACAGATTAGAGAATCCAGAACAAAAAGCAGTTTTCCACTGAACTGAGATAAAGTCATTTGTGTAAATACCTTGGTCATGACACACAGGACACCCATGGTATCAGTGGCACACACACCACATAATTTAGGTAGTTCTCACTCCCCTTCAGCAGCAAAGCAATGAACAAGCATGAACAAAGGTTACTCCTCAAGCTGTGTTAGAGAGATGCTTCTGCCTTGCATCAGTTCTTCCAAGAAAAGAAATATGCCACATGTTTCAGAGGGAGAAACAATCTATGCTGCTTGAGAACTTTGTGCTATTACCTGTACTGACAAACAAACCAAGCGGTGAGAGCCAAACACAAAGGATTTAATCTAATAGCATTTCTCAAGTTCTTTGTTGGCCACAAGCATGCAGTGAAAAACATTCAGTAAATTTTCTTCCCCTTTCATTAGGTGATTTGTTTGCCTAAATTATTGTAGGTATAAAAAATTTACCTGGAGAAACACACAGTTCAGCTAGCCAAAACAAACAGGCACCTACAAGCTGAGTAAATCTGATAGTGACCATTACTCAAACATCTGAAATCATCTGCCAAGTCAAGCTGTGGAGGAAAAGATATGCAAACTGGAAAGGGATGTTGGTTATATTTAAAGGTTGTACTCAGAGCAAGCAAATTAAGTTTACTGGCCAGCCCAAAAGGAATGTCAGCAACGTAGGGTACAATAGCAGAAAATGCACAGCTTCTTCTTGCCAAAGAATGCTAAAATCTGATCAATGTGAGTAGAAATGTAGCACCCAGAAAAACACATGCCTCAAACCAAGCAAGAGTCAGAGGGTGATTGGAGGAAATGGTCATTAATAAAGCCTGAAGTGTTAACTGGGATGTCTTCCATGATTCTTATGTTTACACAACACTTGAAACTGCTCAAAGACAGAACTGCAGAAGGTGCCACAGGGTAACAGAAAGAGAACTGGCCAAGCTTGGATAACTGCATGGTGCCAAGAGAAAAATCCAGCTTTGAAGTAAACCAGATTTCAGTCTCGGTTTTTAGTCTGATGGAGGTTTGGGCACAAAACAGCATCAGGCTGCACCTGCACCCCTGCCCAGGAGCTCTCCTGCCCCCCTGACCCCAGAGGTCACCTTAGCCAAGATGTGTCCCTTGACAGCGCCGGGGAGGCAGCAAGCACAGGTCACCTGCAAGGATCAGCTATGGCAAAGAAGAGTTGAAAGAAGAAAGAAGGGTTTGTTCAGCAAGAGGGCAGGATGGCATTCTCTGTACATGGGATTTGCCAGCAAGAATCTTCTCTGTAAGGGTCTAAACTAAGTAAATTAAGTCTTTAGGGAACTGAATTAATTAATCCTTCACACAGGCTCCATCACTTTGATATGTAAACTGCCTGTTAGCCAGTGTCAGTGTGCACATGCTAACACTGTGCACGTGGATAACATCCACACTGCTTAATAAAACCAGTTAGGTCTCCTGAAAATGTTCTGGGGATATGCTTTTTGTGGTAGACAGTTTGTTCTAATGGAAAGAATAAAAAAATAAACTTTTGTCAAATTTCCACAAAATGTTTTTCGCTGCAGTTTTGACATAAATTCTATCAACTGCTGAAAACTTGAAAATTATTCTATCCCTTTTTCCCCAAGATGGTGTAAATTTTGCCAAGGGAAAGTGTAGACCTTCTGTGTACTTGTATCAGATTTGATAATGACCCCAAAGCTATCCATATCCACCTGTATCTCTAAGCCAGGCATAGAACTGTGTGCCACCTCAAAGTAAACCCCAAAGATATCATGAGGAAATGTCTGCTGTGTTCCCCACAGGACCTCCTGGCTATCAGCAAGGCACAAATATGGGAAATCAGGAGGGACTCAGGGTGCAGAAAAACTCCTTCAGCTGTCATGGACTTGTGGGGAGGCTGGAGGTTGTTAGTGTTGAGGTACTGGTCACAAGCTTCAGTGAAAATTTGACCCCCACATGCCACATGATGCACAAATAGAAGGTTTGCTCCTTTCTTGATCCTACAAGTTTATTTAAGATAGAATAAAGCAATTTCATGTCCAAAGAGTAGGCAGATGAAAGAATTCTCACAGGTGACAAAAAGGTCTCCTGTTTTAAATGCTTTGATTAGAAGCAATTAAAAATCAGCCATCTCAGCTAATCAAGAGCATTTCTTAGTTCAAAGAGTACCAAGTGTCCCAGCTCCTTTCACATGGGAATTGTTAAAAAATCTGAAGTTGGGAGAACTTTTTCTTTTCTGTATATGCACAGTGCAATGTGGACCTTAGTTTATGACTGTGATTCCTTGAGGTTTCCCTGATATAAATAGTAAATAAGAGTGGGACATCAACCATACCACAGCATTTGACTATACACAGACCATGTTGAATTTGCACCTCTGTAAATACAAGTGTTCATTTCCTGTTATCCATGCCACAGGTCCATTGGGTCTCTGAATTAATTTTCACATCTTGAAAAAAAGACTCACAAACTTCATTCTCCTCTTGTCAGGGTTCATCCATTGCAGTGTCCAGCTTTCAAAAAAATTGCTTTCATGGTCTTTCTTTTCATCTAAGCTGTCCCATCATCACAGAGGCTTTGTAATCACTTCTTTCATCACATAATGTTCTCTTAGATATCCAATAATTGCAATTTGCAGTTTAATTTAAAAGAAAGTTGGCAAAAAAAAAAATCCACTTTAGAGCTGTCAGCATGAGAGTGACTGAACCTCAGAGCTCCTCCGTGTTTTTTAAATTTAGTATTTTCTCCCAGAAAAATCCTTCCAGAAGTCTGTGTGCTTGAAGAGTTGATCTGGGAGGATCTAAGGAGGAGACTGGCTTCCTGCTGTGGGAATTGTTACAAGCCACCCAAACAGCCACTGCTAGGGTGCAGGTTATCTACCTCACTGTAAGATGGCATAAAACACTTCTCCATCTCTTACAAAGCTGGAAGAATAAACTGAGCCATTGAAATACAGGCATATACAGCTCAAGGAGGGACCTTCTGCCCCTTCCACAGAGTTTGCTCTCTGTGCAGTTTTCTAGAACTTGGTCAATCAAAACCCAGACTTGGGCTGGGCTACAATAGACCAAGATATTTGTCAAGCTCCATTTTGGTAGCCTTGAGATGTCCTTCTCTTGTACTGTTGTGTGAGCTGCTCTCCTGATAGGCACAGAGGAATGAAACCAGGGAGTGAGGTCTGGAAACACAGAGCACAGACATAAATACAAAGCCTGTTTTATCCTGCACGTCTCCTGAGACCATCCAGTTCTCACATGCACGGGCTGAGTGAGCTGCTAGCGTGCTCCTGGCAGCAGAAAGTCCTCACTGGAGCAGCTGCCCTGCTTTCTTCCCCCAAGTCCCTTCCTCCCTGGAAGCAACATTCTCAGTAAACTTTTTGGAACCATCAAAATTATTTAGTTCAGGGATGATCAAAGGTTTGTGCAACTCAGCTCTGAGCCAGCTCCAGTGCCTCAAGATTGTGAGCCAGTAATAGCCTTGGCTGAGGAAGTGGAAACTGAAGAAAGAGGAAAAAAGCTTTCTGCCTTCCTACGCATGAACAAAAATATTGATTTGAATTTTTCTTATTTGCATTTTGTAAGATGCCTTGGTGGGTTTTTATTCAGCTCCTAAAATTCCACTTCTTTCAATGTAAGTTCATTTTCAAAAGAGTCATTCAGTAGATCAAAATACTGCACTAGGTGAATAATTATCTACACATGAGTAGTTCTAATTTCCATGAAGTAAATACAAGGATCTTAATTCTCTAAGCTCTAAAAATGTTTCTTCTTTTCTTTTCAAATGAAAAAAATCTGAAATGTAGGAATTACTCTTGGCTCCTTTTATCACTTCCAAAATACGTGCTAGGCGAGGAAATTATCTCATAACTTAAATCTCTTTTTCTAAAGAATACAATATAATTACAATACAAAGATGCTGCTTCAAAATGAAAAGTTTAATAAATCTAAAATAGTCACATAAGCACAGTTAGTTAATTCAAAACCATTTTTTATTAAGACAGTATGTCATTTGTAATAATAAATGAAGTCCCAGAGAAGAAATTTATTGCACTACATTTAATTGTCAAGGAGGGCTGAATAAAATAAATTCTGTGATCTTGAGCATATGGAAAACAAAAAAATTCTTAATGAGTAGTTACTGATGTACTCATTTTATGCCTTATTTTCTCAGGATTATAGGAGTTAAGGGAAGACTTTGCCAATATATTCATTCAATTTACTCTGTTCCCCCAGTGCAGTGTAAGTGAAGTGTTTTGCTTCGTTCAGTACTGTCAGACCCTTCATCCTACTTCAGCAAAGAACCTCCCTTCATCCCCAAATCCATTATTCCTGCTGTGGCTCTTTCAAAGCTTGGAGCTTTTACAAGCTGCCTTAACTTGTTTACACTTTTCCTGATTTCCCACTGGTTCTGCTGTTTTGACAGGTCCAAGGATTTGCAATAGGAAAGCTTCAGCTCCTCAAGAAGGTGAGTACAGAATCCTGTATGACAAGCTGCAATTTAAAAAACAGCTGTGGAACACCCACAGGTATCAGTTCTGAATCTTGGAGTTTTGCATATCTATGTGACACTGTGACTTCACATATCTTGCTCAACTATCAATATCTCATTGATAAGAAAACAAAATTGCAAGCTGACAATGGTCAGGATTAGTTACACACTGACTCCGTTCATTCATGAACAGGCTCTAAAATAGCTACTCAGGAGAAATTCTGCTGTCTTTGCTGATAATTCTGTGTAAAACTTCTGTTTCTTGCACTGCAGCAGTCAAAACCTGAAATCAGCCATTAGAAAGCATGAGAAATTAAATAAGAGTATGACAGGGAACATCTTATGCCACTAAATTACTGCACTTTAGCTACAGCTTGCTGCTTTGTCACCTCATCTCAAAAGGAACCTAAAACTCAGCAATGCAGAGAAAACACTGTGAAGTGTGATCAAAAGAGGGTCCTGGCAGAGTCTATTCAGCCTGAGAAAAAGATGATAATTTGTGTTTTTCAGGGGGTGCACTGAGTTAAAAATAATGAAGCGTGCCTGAGAAGTGCTGAACTGGCAACCAAACACTAGAAGATGGTCCTGGAGTCATCCCTGGTGGTCTCTGAATCAGCAGCCCAGTGTGCAGCACCAGATAAAAACATCCACTCTGTGCTGGGTGTTGTCAGGATGGGTGTCAGAAAGAAAGGGTCAGTTTGTCTCTAAAGCACTGGTGAACCTACACAAGGTGATTACACAGGATCACAGAATAAATCAGTTTAACATCTCACATTCTGTGTGCAGCTTTGGTGTCCACATCTCAAATAAGGCAACAGGGTCAGAGAAGGCACAGAAAAGGGGTGGGAAAAGTCAATTTATGGCAGAATGAAACAGCTATAACTCTTCATTTGGAGAGGAGATAGCTGAGTTGGAATAGGATGAAATTTTATAAATTTAAACTGGCAAATAGGGTGAAAGCAGAGCTACTTCTTACTCAACATAACACTAAAATGAGGATTCACTTGATAAAACAAGACTGAAAATACTAAAAGGACTAGATGGGGATGTATCCATTAACACTTGTGATTAAAATGTTTTGGATGCTAAGGAGAATGGACCACAAAGTGCCCAGGCTCGTGTGCTCTACCTGAATATCCCATCCTTTTGCCACTGCTAGAGAAGAGCATAGTGCCAGATGGATATGGGATCTGACCTCACAGGATGTTTCCCCTGTTCTGGTAGTTCCCTGATCATAAATACCAAATCTGTGCATGGCTGGGTCACCTGGCATGGATTTGAATCAAGTATGAGTTCATTATCATGTTTCTGTCTAAATGATCAAAGCACACAGCACAAGCTTTTGTCAAAACCTAATCCCACATAAAGAGTGATAATGAGAAAACCAATCCATTCTTGGAGCACACTTGGGCAGGAAGGTGAGCTCATTCCCAATTTTCACAGTCTCATGTGATCACCATGTCTTTGAGAGGCACCTGGGTTTACTGTGTTGTTTAACCACAACTGAAGTGTTCTTTGGAAGTGAGGTGTAAAATAATGAGTGACATGGAAAGATGGATAGAAAAGGAATGCCTCCATTTCACTCCCCAGACCACAAAACCACAGTGCTCAATGACATTATCAGGCAGCAAATGAGGGTGTGAACAAATGAGGTGTTCTTCAGTGAGACATATAAAACACACATTGCAAAGAAGGTCATTGAGTTAGAGAATTCAAAGATATTTCAGGCACATTTATGGAGTCTGTGGACAGAGGGTCTGATATCCATCCACTCATAAACTCTCTAAGTGTATGAAACCTGTTTCACAAATTATATTTCCAGTTATCCACCTTTGGCCCCTCTTGGGAGACAGAAACTGGTTTGACACAGTTGCTTCCATGTTTCTCAGCATTTTAATTAAAAAAAAAATATTTCCCTAGAAGCAGAAGTAGTAATACCAGGTATACTGATATGCACTCTGAGAAACCTGTAATTTGAACTTTTGAATTGTGCACACTTCTGCCACAAATGATCTAAAACTCCAACCTCTGAGAAGGCTTCAGGAACAGCAGTTCCATAGCACTGCAAACACTGGCCACTTACCCTGGTACATACAGCCTCAGTTCTTCCAAAACTCGTCCCTTCTGCCAAAATCCAATGACTTTTATTGACACATTTAGCATCTGTATGCATCATGAGTCATGACACAAGGAAGCCACATCCTGAACAGATGCAAATGAGTGGTCATGTGCAACTTTTCTCATGCCTAAACACAAGAGCTGGGTAACAGATCTACTAAATATTAACAGAGACAGACAAAATAAAGAATGCAGTTGCTACATGCAGAAAGGTCCTTTCCTTTGTTTCTGCCCCTCTTAGAGTTCTATACTCCCTTGATGAGGATCTTGACCCCTCACCTGCTGAACTGTGAAGGACTTCCCATGACTTTGTGCAGTTAGAAGTGATCAAAGACAGCACAAGGCATTATAGACTAGATCTTACCAAAATAATAATCATACCCCTAGGAACAGCTAAAACAAATACCAAAGGACTTGTTGATTTTCTTTTCCTTCAAGAAAAAGTCTTTAAATATAATTATCTGAATTTAATTTAAACCTTGGAAGAATTTCCTGAGGGAATCAGACATACCTGTGTGCCTGAGGTACCACTGTTAAGGGCTCCATCCTGCTGTTTTTCTTTCAGTCCCTATCTTTTGCATTGTGAACAGGCTTTCTGAGCTCATAGAACCAATTAGGTTGGAAAAAACATCTAAGACCATCAAATCCAACAATTAACCTGAGACTGCCAAGCTCACCACTAAACCATGTCCCTGAGTGCCACATCTACAGGTCTTTTAAATACCTCCAGGGATGGTGACTCAGCCACTTTCCCAGGCAGCCTGTTTCATTGCTTGATAACCCTTTCAGTGAAGAATTTTTTCAAATATCCAATCCAAAACCTGCCCTGGCCACATTTGAGGCTGTGTCCTCTTGTTCTATTTGCATTCAAGTTTGCTTCTTGCTGGTAGCAACTGTGGTGCCTGGTTAGTCAATCTGGTAAACATGAACAAGAACAAAGATTTATCTCAGTGCAAACATTAACTCCTCTTGCTCTGCAGAGATCTGCAGGTGCCAGTCTGTTGTGGAAGCCACGCAGTGCTCTTGAACAGCTCCAAGCTAAAAGTCCGCCTGGCTTATCACAGCCACCAAGACACCTTGAAAAAGTTTAAGTTTCAGAGAGTTTTAGCAACTACCCTCTGGAAAAGTAGGCCTATCTAAAGTATTCTTGTATTTGCACTTCTTTTTTAATTAGGACATCATTTCTTTTCCTCTGTTTTCTTTTCCACCCATAGATTGCCAAACTTCTCTCTACTGCAGCTCAATGTACAAGGCTCTGGATTGTGGTTCCCCATTCTACTCCTCCAACATCCCCCCTTCAAAGGCTTAATATCTGTTATTCTTAGCCAATAAACCATCATATTAGTCACAGCTCCTGCCTCCAGTCTTGTAAGTACAGCTACTTCCTTGACATTTCCTCTTGGACACACTTCAGTCCTTGCTCAGAACCAATTACAGAGGGACAAGACAACTTTTGTTTTGCACTTCTCAAAGGTTGTTTTCACATTGTTCTTAACCTTGTCTGATAGGAGCTAGCTTTTAAAGAGGACACTGTATTACTGTGAGGTGAGCATTCATTAAGGACACCTTTGTAATTAAACATGTGAACCCAAGCAGGAGGATTCATTACTCCTAAAATACATAATTAAGTTCCCTGCAGTGATGAAGTACTCATAGCATGTGAGGTATCAGTAATTTTGCTGGAGTGAAAAATGCAGAGAAATTAAACTGGACCAGACAGCTTAACCCAAGCAATCAAACAGGGTCAAAATTCTTTATCCTTTTGTTTCATTCAGTGGAATTTAGGGAGATGGCTGCCTCTGCAGGTCAGGCTTATTTGCTCGTCTTCTGTTCAAGAGATTCCAGCCTAGCTGTCCAGAAGCTGCCCTGCCCTTCACCAGCATCCATCACACTCTTGTTTGACTTGAGTGACTGAGCACAGCTCTGCTCTGAGGAGATATGGTAATTAAATCAGATATCTCGTATGTTCCTGTATCTTTAAAAAGCCTATGAAAAATTCTCTTTTCTCCACTGGAGCAGAAAATTAATGCCTTTTTTTTTTTTCCTGTATCCTTCTGAATTTTGCAATTAGCTCCAAGTTCTTGTGCTGGCTTTTACCAGGGATACTCTTCCTCAATTTCTTTTCTTACTTTTTCTTATCTACCTTGTCTTTCCCAGTTTCAGGTAATGATGTACCTGAACCAGGCAGTTACTGTTGCTTTACCTATCTACTTCCATTAAAAGGCTTAATAACTTAATAACTTTCTCATGAAAAAGCATGAGCTACGCTAAGGAAGGAATTGGAACATGGGTAATAACACATAACAGCACACCCAGTGCAGGCAGACTGGGCTGACAGGATTGTGTGGTCCCCTGGAACGACCCCCACAGCACAGCCATTCCAAAGCACTTTCACCAAAGTGAGGTTTTAAAGCACTCTGTTCCTAGGTGAAATCCTAAACACTGGAAGCAGTCAATGAGCCCTTTCAGTGGAGGGTTTGATAACAGTCTGCTAAAATTTAAAAAAAAAAAAAAAATCTCTCTTGCAGGGCTGAATTGAGAAATGATTCATGACCTGCTCAGAATGGTTTCAGTGCCCTGTCGTAGAAATTGAAACCAAGTATGGAGAACTGGCAGCTCTGTCAGAAAGAGATACCCTGGGCACCCAAGTACGCACCAGTAGATGATCAGTTTTGTTCACCAATATCCTGCCAGGCAATCAAAGCCTGCTTACCTCTCCAGAGAGCTTCTCTGTCAGGCTGCAAGCCCCCTACACCATCCAGGTCTCAAATAGCTTGTTTTCTAACTGGGCAAAGCTACCCATAGGACTTGAAAGAATCCGGTAACATCCCCTTTGCTCAGCTGGACATGGTGGCTCTGCATTGTGGACTCAATTAGCATTTGAGAGACAAAAGCTGAGGTGACCATGCAGCAGCTGCCCTTACTCATCCTTTCCTTTCCTTTCCT